>AWOL01S0030333.1:25008-114434 GCA_000715115.1 Nicotiana otophora
TATAAGTTAAAAGAAAGAATTGAGCCCAGGGCATAGACAAAAGATTGAATTGTTAGAAGATTGAATCATGGATATTCCATAGCGCCCATGAAAGGCTAAAGTAATAACTAATACCATGAGCCGCAGATCGGAAGATATCTTAAGCCAACATAAGGGTCGATCAGAAAGAAGAGGAACTAAAAGAGTTACATCAACAAAGCAAATCAGGAGTCTGATTATTGGACCCAGAAAATTTTAGACATCATGATTGATAACATTGCAGAATCACTCTTAATATCAGAGGTATAAGAGAGATAGTACAACAACCATATTCTATAACGGCTCTACAATAAAGCCAATTAGAAGAGCACCAGCCACATAAGAAGTCAGTATGAAGCTCCCACTGGATTGTGTATGCACCAGAGGTGCAAGTGTTATAATAGAGCTTTAAGTTGTGGATGTAAATCATACCTATGCATAAGGGAAGTTATTAAAGAGATAGAAGGTGTGATGCGAGATTTTAAGGTAAGTAAGGTAAAGGTGAACAACGTACGAGATACTCAAGTGCCGAAGGTTGTGAATAGTTCATACTGCAGATAGAACACTAGAAGCACTGGGATTCAGTATCCAGGAATGGTAGCAGCATCATCAGTGGCATATCTTCCAACCTATGGTTTCTAGGTATCGAGAGGCCTAGTCAAGAGACTAAAAACAGTTAGAGACGATGTGATGTCTCGCTTGATGTTCTAGAATAACATAAGGAAATCTATGAGCAAGCAAGTTGAGGAAAGGTTTCGAGTAATATAAATAGATATGTGTAAATCGCAAGCTAAAGTATGATAAAGCGATAAGGTTTTAGGAAGACATGAGTAAGGATAAGAAAGGGCGAGTGAGAAGGTGACGAGAATGAATAAGTCCTCAAGATTAAGCCCAGGAAAACAAGAGAGCTAATGGTTTCTCTAAGTTATACAAAGCTCAGTAAAGCCTGAATGAACTCAAAGGAGTCTAAGACTAATGCATTTAGAAGAGATGGAATGCTGCCCTGATAGTACAATGAGGGTCTAATTGTGATAGATAAAGGATGACAATTGGGCCTTCGATTGAATAATGATTTGAAGAGGATTTCATGAATTGTATAGGATTAAAATACCCACGTAAGTGAATCATATTGGAATGCTATAAAATACGGTTATTGAAGTACAATATCGCCGCAAAGTGGATCAGGAAAATCACTTCAATTATTCCTGGATGTAACGTAAGCCCTAGTGGCAAGGTATTACGTAAGAAGTTTCAAGTTATTAGTGGTATATTATAGACCAATATTGAGGTGAATCAAAAATGGATGGACAAAAGTCACAAAGTATGAGGTGAGATTAGGCCGTCATTCTTAAGATGAACAGTAATGAGGAAGCATTAAAGGACTTAGATTTTTACATATTGTATAAGCAACGAAAGTAACCTGGAGTTCTCGGTAGCAGACCTCAGTAACAATAAATCGAAGTAAGAGGTATGGTATAATATGACCTTCCTAGATGCAGCAAAGTCATACCAATGGATAATCGGGTCTATGAAATAAGATATAACAATATTCGTAAGTTCGACGAAGTGCGGAGCGAAGAACTTAAATATACCTATAGATGCCCACAGGGACATCTTATTAAGGTCTGTATATGTTTACAAAGTGAGGCCTAGATAATGGCTAAAAGCTGGAGGAAAAGGGAGAGAAAGGTCGCATAGGCGCACTTACAACGTCATAGTCGTGCAGGCTGCATGATAAAAGGTAGCAATACTTACCAGATTTGAAGGATTGCGACCACAAGTCGGGGTGTGAGAAAGAGGACTAAAAGGGGGAATGCCCTGGCCTTTGGGATTCATTCACAGAACAGTTGCCTAGATGGCAAGAGGAGTACAAAAGTATTCACAAGAGCTATGAGATACAAGAATGATAAGTGCGTCAGTCAACATTCGAGGATGAATGTTCCAAAGGGGGGAATGCTGTTACACCCCATATTTTCATACGTGAAAGTACGTCATAAATAAATTGTTGAAAGCTCGAAAATGAGATATTACATCCCGCATTTCCGTACGTTAAAGTTTCATCATAAGTTAATGGGATTATTTTGAAATTTTAAGCATTATGCTATCTGAAACAAGTGACGAGTAAATTCGTAAAGGTGAGAGGGTAAGCAAATCGGAGAAAATTAATTTCAACGAAGTTTGACATTTTGGATAAAGTACGACCCGAGATAAAATACCCGATATTTATAGACTAATACCATACAAGGTACCACATGGCCATGATAGTAAGGTGTATAAGGTGTGTTAAAAGTAAACAGTATTTTAAGTAAATTGAGATAATTTTTAATTATGCGGGTAATTGGTTAATTATTGGGTAATGAGATATTACCCACTTAATTAATGAATTATTTGGATAATGATGGGAAAGACCAACGTGGCAGCAAGCCACTCTTTTACCAAATGACTCTTAAGTCATTAAAAGAGGTGACAAGAGTAAGAGAGGTGGGCAAGTCTTGAACGTGAGTCACCTTACTCATTTAAGGAAAGAGAGCCATTTTAAGTTCTTTACAATTCAAGCACCAGCATTAATTCACTTTCCAAATAGCAACGTTGTTGCTAAGTTCTTAAGGAAAGGTTTCGGTTAAGATTTTCTTTGCATAGCAACATGATTGCTTCGAGCTTTTCATACGACTTTTTCCGTGTTTTGTCACAATTAATGTGTATTAGAGGATTGTCAGGAGAATCGACTCAGGTATGTTAAGGCTATTCCTTCTTTCTTTTGGCATGACCCAAATGATACTAAAAGAAACGAGCAAACGCACTGTTTCCAAAAATGACTCTATTCATAGAAATATTAGGGGTATCTATATTCTTGATTCCCCATGTGAATTATTATTATATCTTTTGTTCATGGGTCTTAGAAAAATGCGTATTTGATAAAATATATCTGACAGGCATATTATTTTTATGACACTCCGAGAAAATCTTATTTACGTATTTCTTAAGGCATATTATTTTTATGACATTCCGAGAAAATGTTATTAATGTATTTCTTATGCATTTCATGCATTTATACATATACATTGACCCATGACCAGATGGAATTATATACGTGTATATATGTATATTATATGTATATGGGATATGGAAAAAGGTTATGGTTTTATATACGCACCACCACCTGATCAATTGGTATACGTTGATGATTTGCCCACAGTGGCCGAAATGATATGATGGGATACCCTAAGAGTCTTGATGATGTTATTAACACATATACCTATGCATGTTATGACATTTATACGCATATGCATGATGTTATAAAAATGAAATGATTCATAGAGCTATGCAGACGTACATGTCGAGTCGTTTACTCCATGTTTCTCTAATGTCTATTATTTACTGATTTTCATTCCTTACATACTCGGTAAATTATTTGTATTGACATCCTTTTTGCCTGGGGACGCTGCGTTTCATGCCCGCAGGTCTCGATAGACAGGTCGAGAATCCTCCAAGTAGGCGATCAGCTCAGTAAAAGATATTGGTGCACTCCATTTGCTCCGCAGTTGCTTGTTTGGGCAGTATGATTTAGATGTATATGGTTTGGTATGGCGAGGTTCTATCCCGACCTTTATGACAATGATGTACTCTTAGAGGCTTGTAGACATATGTCGTGTATGTGAAAAATTATACGGCCTGTCGGCCTATGTTTTGAGTTTATATTATGATGATGTAATAAGACAGATACGTTACGTTGGTACTCGATTGAGTAAGGTACCGAGTGCCCGTCGCGACCCATCGGTTTGGGTCGTGACAGAATACAACCACAAAAGAATACAAATAGGGATTGAACACCCAATTCATCAAATCCATAAATGCTGCTAGGGCATTTGCCAACCCAAATGACATCACTAGGAATTGTTAATGCCCACACCGAGTCCAAAAAGCTATTTTAGGGACATCAGATGCCCTAATCTTCAACTGATGGTAACCAGACCTCAAATCGATCTTTGAAAATAACTTGGCACCCTGACGATGATCAAATAAGTCATCAATTCTTAGCAGCGGATATTTGGTTTTGATAGTGGCCTTATTTAACTGCCGATAATCTATACACACCCGCATAGAACCATCTTTCTTCTTTACAAATAATACTGGTGCACCCCAAGGCGAGATTGGGTCTAATGAATCCCTGATCAAGCAAGTCTTGTAACTGCTCCTTCAATTCTTTCAACTCCGGCGGGGCCATACGGTATTGTGGGATAGAAATGGGCTGAGTGCCCAGAGCTAAATCAATACAGAAGTTAATATCCCTGTTGGGTGGCATCCCCGGCAAATCTGCAGGAAATACTTCTGGAAATTCACGAACAACTGGTACTGAGTGCATAGAAGGAAGATCCACACTGCGATCGCGAATATAAGCCACATAGGCTAGACACCCTTTCTCTACCATACGCTGAGCTTTCATATAAGAAATAACCCCGCTGGCAGAACGACTAGGAGTTCCTTTCCACTCTAACCGAGGTAACCCCGACATGGCTAGGGTCACTGTCTTGGCATGACAATCCAACCAATATAGCATGATAAGGTGACAGCCAATGCATACCCAAGATGACATCAAAATCTACCATATCAAGAAGTAGAAGATCCACACTAGTCTTAACACTACCAATAGTAATCACACACGAATAGACATGATCTACTACAATAGAGTCCCCCAACGGTGTAGATACACATACAGAAGCACTAAGAGAATCACAAGGCACAACCAAATATGAAGTAAAATAGGAGGACACACAGGAATAAGTAGATCCTGGATCAAATAGAACTGAAGTATCTCTATGGCAATTTGGAATAATACCTGTGATCACAGCATCAGATAACTCGGCCAGGCCTAGCTGGAAAAGCATAAAATCGGGGTTGAGCCCCACCACTCTGAACTTTGTCTCTGGGACGACCTCTAACTAGCTGGCCTCCACCTCTAACGGTCTGACCTCCACCTCTAATTGCCTGACCTCCACCTCTAATGGCCTGACCTCCACCTCTAGCAGCCTGACCCCTACCTCTAGCTAGCTGAGCAGGTGGTGAAGCAACCAATGCCGGTATGATGACACGAGTATCCTGCCGAGATCTGTTACTCACCAGCCTAGGGCAATACCTCCTGATGTGACCAATGTCCCTACACTTATAACACCCATCCTGATGTAGTGGCTGTTGAAGCTGAAGCTGACCCGAATGGGCCGGATAACCATTGTAGTAACTTTGGAGTGGTGGTGCATTGATAGGAGTTGAATGTACACTAAATGCTGGCTGCCCAGAGTAAGGCATAATAGGATCGTGACTCCCTGAAACACCGTGAGATACATGAAGTGCTGAATGAAACGGTCTGGGAGGATGACCCCTTCCAAAATTACCCCTGCCTCCAGACAAGGCACCACTAAAACCACCAAACTGATGAGGCCTCTTATCAGACCTCTGCCATCTCTCCTGTGCAAGAACTATCTCGATCCTTCTCGCGACATTAGCAACCGCCTGAAAAGAAATCTCACTTCCGGTCTCCTTGGCCATTTGAAGCCTGATAGGGTGAGTGAGTCCCTCAATAAACCTCCTCACTCTCTATCCCTCAGTAGGTAGTAAACAGAGAGCATGACGGGCCAAATCCCAAAAATGGGACTCATACTGAGTAACAGTCATACTGCCTTGTTGTATACGCTCAAAGTGCTTGCGGAAATCTTCTCTCAGTGTGATAGGAGGGAACTTATCCAGAAATAGCTGAGAGAATTGCTCCCAGGTAAGTGCAGGCGATCCAACAGGTCTGGTCAATGTATAATCTCTCCACCACCTCTTGGCGGAACCCGTCATCTGAAATACAGCAAAATCAACCCCATTGGTCTCAACTATACCCATGTTCCGCAGCACCTTATGGCAGTGATCAAGATAATTCTATGGGTCCTCAGGAGGTGTACCACTGAAGTGAACTGGAAAGAGCTTAATAAACTTATCCGGTCTTAATAAGGCTTCAAAAGACATGGCAGGCCTATCACCGGTCTATGCCGCAACAACTGGCTGAACTACCCCAACCGGCGGGGCTGTTGGAGCCTGATTCTGGGGAGCCATCTACTCCGGAGCTGGAGTAGTGGGAGTTTGTGCTCCTCCCCCAGACTGTGAGACGGCTGGTGCCACTGGAAATGTACCATTTTGGACTACGCCCTCCATAAGACTCACCAAATGGACTAGAGCATCCTGAAGCACTGGAGTAGCTATGAACCCTTCCGGGACCTGAACTGGTCCAACTCGTACGTTCTGAACTGGAACCTCCTCCTGAAGGTCCACCTGAGGTTCTACAATAGGTGCAGCTGCTCGAACTCTGGACTGAGCTCTACCTCTACCTCTGCCTCGGCCTCTTGCAAACCTCGGCCTCGACCTCTACCCCTGGCCATAGTTGTCACAGGGGTCTCTGGTCCCTGTCCAGCGGTAGATGTATTACGTGTTCTCACCATCTGCGGGAGAATAAGAGTAGAATGGTTCAATCATCGATGATAGAATAAATTCACACGACAGAATAAGAAAGAAGTGATACTGTTCCTAAACTTCATAACCTCTGAGAGATAAGTACAGTCGTCTCCGTACCGATCCTTCAGACTTTACTAAGCTTGCTCCTGACTCGTGAGACCTATGTAACCTAGTGCTCTGATACCAAATGTCACGAATGGAAATTCCCACCTTCGGACCGTGATGGCACCTAACATTTCACTTGCTAGGCAAGCCAATGTTAGAAAAATATAATCCATTTTTTTAAAAAAAAATTATTAATCATAAAGAAACAATTGCGGAAGTAAAATCTGAAATGTAGTGAATAATCTATAAAGCTAACGGAGTCTAAATACCATCCCAGAATTGGTGTCACAAGTGTACGAGCTTCTAGAATAATACAAATAAAGATCTGAATAAAATAAAGCTTTCTAGAAACAAACACATAGCTAAAGTAGAGTAGACGGGGATTTCAGAACTGCGGACGCCGTGCAGTTATACCTCAAGTCTCCTCAGGTAGCTGAAATCCGAGCAAGTCTATGGCACGCCGCTGGGACCAACTCCGAAATCTGTACAAGAAATGCAAAGTGTAGTATCAGTACAACCGACCCTCTGTACTGGTAAGTGCTGAGCCTAACCTCGATGAAGTAGTGACGAGGCTAAGGCAGGTCACTCATATTAACCTGTACGCAATAATAGTAACAACAACAATAATAGAAATAAATCAGGTAACTCATTTTTATTGTTGAAGCCAACTCAGCAGTCATAACCAATTATTCTTTCAACCAATTTCCGTTGCAGCGTGCAACCCGCTCACACAACATATTCATTTTCAATCCTCCCATATATTTATTTTACTCAAGTATATATAGATTTTTAAATAAGTTTGTTGCGGCGTGCAATACGATCCCCCAATATAGACTTTTTTATAAGTCTGTTGCGGCGTGCATTCCGATCCCCCAATATACACTTTTTAATAAGTCTGTTTGCAGCGTGCAATCCGATCCCCCAATATACACTTTTTAATAAGTCTGTTGCGGCGTTCAATCCGATCCCCCAATATAGACTTTTTAATAAGTATGTTGCGGCGTGCAACTTGATCTCCCAATATGTTCATTTCAATCAATTCTGTTGCGGCGTGCAACCCGCTCCTCTAATATATTCATTTACCAATTCTTATAGAAGAAATTTCCCTAATAAATGCAACAATTAATATAAAATTATAAGACAACAAGCATACAATAATTATGATTTAATTATGAAACAAATAATGACAAATAGCAATTTATTATGGAAATCAGGGAAACAATAGGCAGTTTAATATTTAATATACTAAATGTCAAGTAGCAATTAATACACATAAATCAAATAAGCATGTAGCAATTATTGCAGGAATTCAAGAACTAATATTTGACAAAGAATAGGAGAGAAACAATTTTTCTAAAAATTAATTCGTGTATTAAACTAATTTAGGATTTTTAAATAATTATGCAAACAATTAATTTGACGACGTATAGACACTCGTCACCTCGCCTATACATCGTTCACATGCATTTCACATAACAAATAATTTAAGGGTTCTATTCCCTCAAGTCAAGGTTAACCACGACACATACCTCGCTTTGCAAATTCCAATAAATTAATCGACCACAGCTTTTCCTTTTGAATTTGTCTCTAAACGCGTCAAATCTATTCACAAACAATTCGATATACTCAATACGAATCGTAGGAATTAATTCCATATAAAAATATTAATTTTCGGATAAAATCCGAAATTCATTTTAATATTCGACATTAGGAACCACGTCTCAAATCCCGGAAAAACTCACGAAATACGAACATCCGTTCCGCTACGAGTTCAACCATACAAAAATTATCCAATTCTAATGTCAAATGGACCTTCAAATCTTAAATTTTCGTTTTTGAAAATTTTTATAAATATCTGATTTTCCCCCCAAAATTTCACGGATTGATGATATAAATGAATGTGGAATCATGAAATATAATCAATATAGTATAAGGAACACTTACACCAATGTTTTCCCATGAAAATCGCTCAAGAATCGCCTTACCCGAGCTCAAAAATTGGAATTGGTAGAACATGGGACGAATCCCATTTTTCAGAACTTAAGTTTTGTTCGGCCAAATTTTACCTTATGCGATCGCGTAAAATGCTTCGCGATCGCGAAGCACATTTTTGGCTGCCCAATTTTTTCTTAATAGCGATCGCGTGAATAGCCTCGCAATCGCGAAGCTCTACTTCACTACCCCAGAAATGTACTCTACGCGAGCGCGTAAACCACCATGCGAACGCGATGCTTTGACTCATAGACTTACGCGATCGCGAACGACCTCACGCGATCGTGATGAGTAAAGCGCGTGGCTCAGCTTTAGCCTCTTTAACTCTATGCGAACGCGACCTTGGCCACACGTTTGCGATGCACCACTTCAAACCCCTATGTGATCGCGTCCTCAAATTCGCGAACGCAAAGAACAACTTTGGCTGGCCTCTCAGTTTGCCTTATGCGATCGCGATGAGTAAACATTGGCAACAAAACACCAGAAATTTGCCATCTTCCTTAAGTCCAAAATGGCCCGTTGAGCATTCGAAACTCACCCGAGCCCTCGGGGCTCCAAACCAAACATGCACACAAGTCACAAAACATCATACGAACTTGCTCGCGTGATCATATCGTCAAAATAACACCTAGAACTACAAATTGAACCCCAAATCGAATGAAATTTTCAAGAAAACTTTAAAACTTATATTTTTACAAGCGGATATCCGAATCACGTCAAATCAACTCCGTTTCTTACCAAATTTGACAGACAAGTCATAAATATTATAGTGGACCTGTACCGGGCTCTGGAACCAAAATACGGACCCGGTGTCAATAAATCCAATATCAGTAACTTCTTAAATATTATTAAGCTTTCAAACTTTTAAGTTTTCATCAAAATTCCATATCTCGGGCTAGGGACCTCGGAATTCGATTCCGGGCATACGCCCAAGTCCCAAATCATGATACAGACCTACCGGAACTGTCAAAACACTGATCTAAGTCTGTTTGTTTAAAATGTTGACTAAAGTCAACTCAATTGAGTTTTAAAGCTCTATTTCACATTTTAATCTATTTTTCACACAAAAACTTTCCGGAAAATTATATGGACTACACACGCAAGTCGAGGAGTAATAAATAGTGCTTTTCTAGGTCTAAGAACACATAATTAATTATTAAATTTAAAAATAATATTTTGGGTCATCACAAATAATTATATATATTTGCGTGCATCGTGTTTTATGTTTCCAGGTAACTTGGGATGTAACCGTTCTACAAACAGGAGCGATTGTCGCTTCGGTTTCCGTTCTCAATATTCACATCCTTTGATTATCTCAAATGTAACCGATAACCAACAATTGATCGTTTCATCCCGTAACCACTCAAACATTTGTCTTGTACATCTATAACGTCCAGTCTCACGCTTATAGCTCCACCTAAATTATCTGCTACTTATGACACTACCCTATCGAGAGAAGATCCTTCTTCAAAGCATATAACCCTTTTATAATAACTCCACCGGCTCCATTCACCGTTGGATCCAGAACTATACACGACCCGATTTCCGTAATACCAGGGATATGTAGGCAACTCGGGAACCAGGGTTTGGCCCCCATTTTTTCGAATATCGCATCCTCGCTTATTCGGACAAAATTGGTCATTAGTTTTCTTTACCCGACAACTCTTTCATCATTCTCGGATAAAGAGGGGCAGCTGTTGATACTCAATTTTGCCCTTATATTTTATAAAATATTCCTTTACTTTCAAAATAGTATTTTTCACTATTACCCAGCTTATAGTGGACATATAAGTATTTTCTATAATTGTTTCAAATTTTAAAATTAATTTTCTTGTATTTTAATTATTCAAATATTTCTTAATTATCCCTTCAAATTATTTTGGGGTGATTTAATCATCCAAATTCATTATTTGTACCCACATGCATTTTATGATACTTCATTTCATTTTTACTTAATTATATTTGCCTCTTTCTACTATTTTACAATATTTTACATTAATATCCTATATTCTCATAATAATTACATTTTTACAATATTATTTATGTCAAAATAGCATTTTTATATTTTATAACCCTTGGTTATTGTTTTTAAGTATTTTAATGTTTTAAATAATTTTCTATTTATTTAATAGCCTTTTTATAATTTATGTTAATAAAGTTCGTGTATTTTAAATTATAGCCCAACATAAGGCTAATTTTCGGATCAATTCAGGTCCAAACAAGCAAGCTCATCCACCTCAGCCCATCAGTAGCCCAAACCCAATGCCTCAGTTCCAAACCAAATGCCCATACCCGACCTAGTGCCATTTCTAATCCCTGCCGTTGATTTCTGAGATCAACGACTCATAATCCATACCCCTTTTTTTTTTACCAAATTTCCTAACCCTAATCCCCATTTCCCCCAACCAGCCGCCTCTTAACACTCTCAATCCTCTCCACACTCTCCTACATTCTGTAAAATCCTAGCTTCTTTATCCCCCAAATCCTCGCCGAATCCGGTTATACTATGGAATCATCTCGCGATTTGCTTACCTTATTCACACTATTCCTCTACTACTCACGCGTTTATGTTGTTAGCGTTCATGATGTTACTTAGTATCTGTCCAATTTTTGCAAATACTGCCTTTCAAAATCAGGCCTGATTGACCTCGATCTTTGAGACTCAAATATAATTTCATCTATATACACTCGAAAGGGGACGATTCTTGCACTCCTAGTTTGATTTTCATTCATTGGACCCTAACTAGGGTTGAGATTAATTTGTTTCCTTTACTGGTTGCTTCACTGATTGCTTCCAATTTTCCTTTTTCTTATTTGTGTTTGTGATTGCTATATAAACCCTCCCCCCAAATCCTCAAAAAAAGAAGAAGAGGAAGCTACCATTATTTCTCACTCTCACTCACTCTACAACATTCTAAAACATTGGCTCTTGCTAGCTGAAGTCCAAGGTCATCGAAATTCGATTAACTAACCTTCTTAGTGCGAGCACTGCCCAGGGTTCATCTGAAACCCTTTAGAACACTGACGCACTGAGTTTTGGGTTCTGCTGCTCTCTTTGCTATCAACAATTAAAGTATTGTCTGAGTTATTCTTCATGTTTACTCGTTTGTTAATTTGTAGTTGGTAAGTGTCTTTGGCTCTATCAATTTCATTCCTTCTCGTTGTGTTCATATTTTGTACATCTATGTCACTTAAACTTTGTGAATCAATATAATGTTGTGTTACCCCTGTTAATCTTGTTACTCTGAACTTTTCTAGCATCTAAACTTGCCCAACTTGTGACTCTGACATATGCCTACTGTATGTGTTCATTATGAATGATTCCCACCACTTTAAGCATGCCCAACCTAGTTTGTTTTTGTGTGTTTTAAGGTTTATACCTACTACTCGTCATGAGTTTATATCCCTACATTGTTCTGTATCTTTGTGATAAATCGATTCATGTGCTCTAATGTATCTAATACTCTACTAGGACCAATTCTTAACTATTGTTATCCAAACGTGTTAGCTTGCTAGTTGTGAGCTTTAATGTGTGTCCCTTGCCTATTTTACTCTTCTGATGTTCAGTACTACCTATAGCTTCTAAGGTAAAAATGCAATATCTAGCCTTTTCACTTATGTGTGGTTTGATAACCTAGTTTTAATGCGTTCCTATCTACTATGAATTCTGGATCTCCCAAACTTGTTTAGTCTACTATGTTATGCTGATGCATGTTGTTAATCCTGAGTTTGCCTCTCTGCCTTGTTCAGGATTGTTATGTCAACCAAACTCATGCCTAGGATGTATTCTAATTCATGCTAAGTCACTCATGCCTAACTTGCTGCCTTTCTTGGGTTCTACTGTTCCTTACAAACTGTTCTCATGCAATTTATGTTTCTATTATGTGTTTGTTGACTTGATCAACTCTGTATTCTTTAGGACTAATTAAACATTTAGAGTAAACTTTACAACTAGCCTTTTCCCCTATATGTGGTAGACTATTGCTGGATTTGATGCATGTTTGCCTTACTTCATAAATTGAATTGTGACTAATGTTTAGCATGCTAAGGCTTTCCTTGTTAAGTAATTGCTTGACTATGAACCTGTTTTGTTATGGCTCCCATATTAAGTGTATCATGTAAAGGTTGTGCTCCACTATGACTCTACTAGTTTTTCATGCTTCATCCTCCTGTGTAAAGTGCTTTTGTCTAGTTCTGGCTATGCTTTGTTTGAAACGTCACTTGAAGTAAGTATGCTATCTCATGTTGATCAATCTTAGCACCTTAGCTTTGTTCCTAGAAAAAGCAAGCAAGAACCTACCTTATGTATACCCTATAAACTTGTCATTATGTTTTAGTGAGAACTGCTATTAGCTACAACTTTGAGAATTTAGTGTGTAGACTTCAAAAACCCGTTTAATTAATCCTATGTATAGTTTGTTACTTGTATGGTTAAGTTTGGCATCCGGTTGGGTATGTAAGTCATCCATTTGGGCCTAGTCTTTATCCATGTGTGTTGTTGGAGCTGTTACCTCGGGTGAGCCTGGGATTTGAGTCTCTTGTTTGAGCGAGGAATGGGGCTGCCAAAGGCCCAGAAGTATCACTGGGTTATTTTCTTCGGGTTTGTAACTGTTTATTGGGCATGTATTTGTTTCAGCTTGTAATTTGGTCATATTTGAGGCATGTATTCTTCCACTTGGGCCTGTAATAACTTGTTATAAACAACAATTGGGGATTAGTTAAAGTTGGGGGGCCTGGGATACTCTATCTTCGTATGACTGGGTAGAAAACATGTCTATAGTGCTATAATTGTTTATTTGCTTGGCATGTCCCATCTTTGGGAATTATCTGCATAATGTGCTGATTAATTGTCTATTCACTTAGAAAGCATGACCTAGGGTTAATATAAGTCCTTAACTTGCAAACGTTAACATGCCTATAAGGTCTGAAATTAGACTTGCTGTGCTTAGATCTCATGCCTATAGGAACTCATTGCAATGACTGGAAATGCATGCTTTGGCGCACTTCTTTCAATCACGTGACTCATCTAGATACCATGTATATAGGAACTTAAACAAGACTTGTTGATCGTTACACCTAGATACCATATCTATGGGACCTCGATTTGATTAATCAAAATTGTCGTTGTTATTCTTATCATACTGCCCACCTAGACAACATACCTATAGGAATAAATAAAACAAGTATGTGTTCTCAATTACTTTGCTGCCCAGATACGAACTATTTAAAGATCATGCCTATAGGATGTTACTACTCACCTAGAAATCATGCCTATAAGGACAAGATGAGTAATTCTGCGCTTTTAATGGACTCACTGCCCATGCGCAAATCGTGTAGAAATCATGCCTATAGGGTGCTGTCACCCGTCTGGAAACCATGACTATAGAATCCCTAATGGAATTGTGTATTAAAAACAGCAGCTTTATCAAGATAATCTGCCTAGAAATACTGTCTATAGGATTTTATTGAGTCGTTCAATCATAGAAAAATCACGCCTATAGGTCTTGAACAATTTATTATACCTTGACTCCAAGCCTGCCTATCTACAGCGACCTGCTTAATAATCTAAAACATTGTTAGCATTAGCCTATAATTGATTATGTGCATTTGTGTCTACTTGAGGAGGCCAATTTGAGCCTTTAATTGTTAACTATGTGCAGTACTATTTCTTTTGACTGCGTGCTTAGTTTTATTATTTTGAGCATCCTGAGTAAAGTTTAGAACCACTAAAGTAGTAGGTCCAAAGCGTCCTGGACCATAGGTTGGGGACGGGTAAGCACGCACAGGACACAGTTTAAAATTGAACTGGAACACCTTTAGATAAAAAACTTTAAGATAGTAATTGGGTAGCAGGAGATGATACTCTGTGCCCGCTGAATAATACGAGCAACCCTTACCTCTAAGGGAGTTGCGAATTATTATTTATGTTGCACGAGGTGATCCTTTAGGCTACAAAACTTAGGACTTCCCCCTCCCCCCCTAGAGTTGTTGTTTATACGATTGTTTGGACTTAGATTAAAATAGGCCATATCTTGTAATCTTGTAAGATTGTATTAATTACTTATAAATAATAACCCGCTTTCTTTTCTTACGTGTAATTTGCTTAACTCCCAATCTTTCTTTAACTTATATGATCACATAGGATGATTGGATAATTATAATTCCTTAATCCCACATAGCATAAAATTCAGCCTGGACCCACAATTGTGGACCTCGCAGAGTGCCTAACCCCTTCTCTTTGAGGTAATTTGAGCCCTTACTTGATCATTGGTGACACAGACTAGTTAAAACAGAGTCATTCATAAATAGATGCCCTAACGCACCTTAAAAATCGTTAGATGGCGACTCTTCTCTTTTACTCCAATTTTGAAAGAGCTGTCACATGTTGAAACCTTCTTTCACGAGAAAACGGAGCGTGACAACATGGATCGCAAAAGCAAACCCTGACAACCCACATAGATGTCGCAATTGTGGCAAAGGCTTTGCAATTGTGATGGCAGCCTTCTTCGCAAAAACAACACAATGGTCGTAAATGCGACCCATCCCAATCCTATATTGTCTTCGCAAATGTGAAGAGGGAGTCGCATTTGCGCCATCTGGACTTCCCATATCCTCTTCGCAATTGCAATGCTGGTGCTCACAATTATGACAACTGTAGCACAAGCACACCAACAACCTATAACCCGCTCAATCCAATCCAAAACATGTCTGAAACTCACCAGAGCCCTCGGGGATCTATATTAATCATCCACACAAGTCTAAAAACATCATACAAACTTGTTCTCATGATCAAAATACCAAAATAACATCTGGAATAATGAATTGGACATGGAAATGCATGAATTCAAAAGGAAAACTTAAGAACCTCTAGAATCACAACCAAGCGTCCGAATCTTATCAAACCAACTCCTAATTACATCAAATTTTGCAGACAAGTTACAAATAGCAAAACAGACCTATTCCAAGTCCCAAAACTAAAATCTGACCCCGATAGCCTCAGAGTCAACCTATGGTCAAACTTAAGGAAATTTCCAACTCAAATTGCCAATTTTCGGCAAAACAAGTCAATTCAACCTAAGAACCTCCGAATTCAATTTTGGCATACGCCCAAGTCCAAAATAACGATACGAACCTATTAGAGCCATCACAACAATTTTCCGAAGTCATTTTCAGAAAAGTCAAACCTCGGTCAACATTTCCAACTTAGGCTTCTAAACAAAGAACCAAAGGGTCCAAATCAATCCAAAACCTTCCATAAATGAAACTAACCAACCTCACAAGTCACAAAATCACAAATATACATATTGGAAGCTTCAAAAGGGGAAACATGGCTCAAATACACAAAATGACCGGTCGGTTTGTTATAATAAGCATCTGCTATCAGGTGTGCAATCTGTATTTACATTATTAGTCCCCAACAGGAGAACCTATTCACTTTGAATATCTAGCACTAGACTTGTCACCAAATATGTTTATAGTGGAACTTCCCATGCCAAGAATTAATTCAAAAGCTTAATCTGGGGTCCTAATTCGCACAGACTTCAAACAGATCTTTCTTGGCGTGAGCTTCTACGTGCTCAACGCCTTCATCATTGTAATTAATCGAGAGATCATCATATTTTGTAGACCTCCAGGCTCCTTAACGGATAGAGGTTGGTTAAGGTCTTGAACAATGATTTTTCCCAAGAGCGTGAACTTTTCATATATCAGCTTCAATTACTAGCTCTAATGTGTGAAAGTGCCATATAACTTCCAAATATTTTGTACTATTTATAGGCTACCTTTTAACCAAGTAATTAAGTTGTCCTTAGAAAGGACACCACCACAGGATAAGAAACATATTATTAGAAAATGGAGAAAAAGTAAGCGAAGATTTATATTTCATGATATATTCTATGCCTAGTCAGATTGTTAATGAATCCTCTTCTATATTCTAGAATGTAACGACACGGCAGATTATTTTGAGTGTTGTAGTCTCGTTCCCCTATTTATTGCTTATTTTATGCTTAATTATCATTATGTGACTTGCCGGGGTAGTTGGTTTGGTTCCGGGGATGTTTCGGAATGAGTTGAGACACTTAGTCTCAAGGTTGGAAGCTTAAGTTGAAAAGGTTGACCGGATGTTAAATTATCTGTAAATGGCTCCGGAATGGAGTTTTGATGGTTTTGATAGCTCCGTTAGGTGATTTTGGACTTAAGAGTGTGTCTGAATAATGATTTGGAAGTCCGTAGTTGATTTAGGCTCGAAATTGTGAAAGTTGGAAAATTAGAAGTTTTCGAAATTGAGAAGTTTGACCAAGACTTGACTTTGTGGTTACCGGGATCGGATTTTGGTTCCGGGAGTTGGAGTAGGTCCATTGTGGCATTTATGACTTATGTACAAAATTTGAGGTCAATCAAACTTGATTTGATAGGTTTCGGTATCGATTGCAGAAGTTGGACTTTCTTAGTTTTCGTTAGGCTTGAATTGAGGTGCGATTCGTGTTTTTGATGTTTTTTGATGTGATTTGAGACCTCGACTAAGTTTGTACAGTATTTTAGGACTTGTTGGTATCTTTGATTCAGGTCCAGGGAGCCTCGGGTTGGTTTCGGATGGTTAACGGATCAAGTATTGGCTTAAATATTATGGGATTGGCCACAGGTGCGGAGCTGCAGAAGTGACTAAGCTTGCATAGCTGCACAGAGAAGGAAATTTACTGGTGGTCACAGGAGTGGAAAGCTTCCATAGATGCGGATACGCAGATGCGGATGCGCATCTGCGCATGGGCGACTGCAGAAGCGGATTTGGTCAGGCAGCGTTGGGTCGCAGAAGCGAGGTGAGGTTCGCAGATGCGGTCCCGCAGGTGCGAGGCTGGGACCGTAGGTGTGCATGGTAGGATGTTAAGTGAGTTTCGCAGATGCGAGTTTTTCTCCGCAAAAGCGGGAATATAGGTGCGAGCCCAGGCTTCGCAGGTGCGAAAATGCCTGGGTAGTGTTTAACTTTCGAGGGTTTCGTGATTTTAATCATTTTGGACTTTGCAAACTCGGACTAAGGCAATTATTTAGAGGGATTTCTTGTGATCATTTTTATTCAATAATATTATTTCCCCATTGAATTTACCACCTAGTTTGTGTGTTTTTGAGGTGGAATTTTGGGAGTTTTAGGCTAGGTATTAGAGAGTTAAGTTTAGGGATTTGAGTGACGATTTGGTGTCGGAATTTGGTAAATTTGGTATGGTTGTAATCGTGCTTGAATGAGCTTTAGGATTTTATAACTTGTAT
The DNA here is from genome assembly GCA_000715115.1 of Nicotiana otophora. Lineage (NCBI taxonomy): Eukaryota > Viridiplantae > Streptophyta > Magnoliopsida > Solanales > Solanaceae > Nicotiana > Nicotiana otophora. Next base: position 42,874 of record AWOL01S0030333.1, read on the forward strand.
TGGATTCCGAGATGTGGTCTCGGGGGGTCGACTTTTGAGTTGTCTTTTTGACTTTTGATTAAGAACTTAGTATTTTCATATGGATTTGATTCCTATAGCTTGAATTGATCGTATCAAATTTTTTGTGGCCAGATTTGAGGTGTTCGGAGGCCGATTCGCGAGGCAAGGGCTTGTTGGAGTAGAGAATTGCACGGTTTGAGGTAAGTAACATTTCTAAACTTGATTCTAAGGGTATGAATCCCTGCAAATACGTGCTATGTGATTGGTGTTGAGGTGACGCGCATGCTAGGTGACGGGCGTGTGGGCGTGCACCTTAGTAATTGTGATTTAGTCGATTCTATGGAACTGTACAGCTATCTTATCTGAATATTATTACTGTATTCTATGTGTTAGAGCACTTGAGCTGTGATTTGTGCTTGAAATCAGGTTTAGGCTATGTTATGGTACAATCTGGACCCACAGTGGTCATTCTTCGCTGTTGAGTTACTTGCTTAATTGCAGCTATGTACTCAGTCGCATTCCTCGTTGCATATCATATCTCGGTCTCTGTTATTGTATATTGTCATATTTTTTATCATTAATTTGGGCTGCTTAGCATGAGCATTGTGAGCCCGAGAGACCGGAGAGATTGATGGCTGAGTAAAGCCGAGGGCCTGTCTGTGAGTGATATATATGGGATCGGGCTGCACGCCGCAGCAGGCCTTATTGATTCATGCCAGGATTTGGCTTATTATAGTGCTTGGGCTAGATCTTCCCCTCCAGAGTCCGCACACACACAATGCACACAGTTGTTATTGTTTCACGATATTTGATTCGGGCTGGATCTACCCTGGGATGGGTCTGCCCTATATAGTGCTGAGTAATTGAGCGTGATGAGTGAGAACTAAGATAGCCAGGTTGAGTACTTCGAAAGTGTGAGTATGTGGGGCTTTCATTGTGTTGCATCACATACAATATGCATATTGGCATGTAGATATAGTTATATCTTATTCCTCGTATCATTCAGACTTGATATATTTTATCTGTTCTGAGTTTAACTGTTAAACTTGAAAGCATGTCTACATTTTCTGTACTATATTTTTGTAATTGAACTGTACCTGTGAGGCTCGTCACTACTTTCAGTCCAAAGGTTAGACTTGTTACTTATTCAGTTGGTTGTACTCACGCTACACCCTATACCTCGTGTGCATATTTAGTTCTTTCCGGGCACGGTGGTTATTGATCTCAGAGTTTTTTGCCGTTTGGAGATTATCGAGGTAGCTGCCGTGGCGTTCACAGACCTTGACTCTCCTCCCCTATCCCTCAGTTTTACTTATTCAGTTTTGTTTTCTTAGACAGTGTATCAAACTTTGTATTTGTATAGATGCCCATGCACTCAGTGACACTCGGGTTTTGGGAAGCTTCTGTATTGAGTTGTGACATTTTCATCCGGTTTTATGAGATTTTCATTTATTTAAATCTGTTTTAGTATATTTTCAATTTCAAGATGTTGGTATGTATTATTTGTCGGCTTGGCTAGTATCATGATAGGCGCCATCACGACACTTAGGATTTTTGGTCGTGACAAGTTGGCATTAGAGCCTAGGTTACATAGGTCTCACGAGTCATGAACAGTTTTAGTAGATTCTTGTAGATCGATATGGAGATGTCTGTACTTATCTTCGAGAGGCTATCGAACCCTTAGGAAAACTTTACTTTCTTGCATTCTTGTAGTGTGAATTTGTTGATTCCAGGAAGTAAACTTCTGTTATTCTATTCTCTTACTGATGGTGGGGACACGTGCTACTAGATCGGACGGACGGCCACCAGTACCACCAGCTAGGGCCATGAGAGGCCGGGACCGCGGTAGAGGCCGACGTGTAGCTCGTACAGTAGCTAGAGCAGCACCTGCAGATCCCCTAGTTGCTCCAGCTCAGGAGCAGGTCCCGGATTTGGTTGAGCTAGTGGGGAAAGCTCAGGCACTAGTTGTGCATTGTCATTCCAGTCCTTCAAGAGGCTATTGGTCAGATATTCCGTTCAGACCGCGCCAGCTACTTCTCAGGCCAGGGAAGGTACTCAGACTCCCGTCGCCCGTACTCGAGAGTAGGTGGTGCAGGGACTTTAGACACCAGGGGTACTACCAGCCCAACCGGTTGCAGTTGCTCAGGCCCAGGTGGATCCCATTATGTCTGATGAGGAGCAGAAGAGGCTAGAGAGATTTGGGAGGATTAGGCCTCTATCATTCAGTGGGTCTGAGTTAGAGGATGCTCAGGACTTCTTAGATAGGTGCCAGCAGATTCTTCGCACGGCGGGTATTCTTGAGACTAGTAGAATCTCCTTTACTACTTTTCAGCTATCAAAGGTTGCCTTCAGATGGTGGGAGGCCTATGAGAGGAGCAGACCAATCGGTGCTGCACCACTTTCATGGCATGAGTTCTCTGTTCTCTTCGTGGAGAAGTTTGTGCCACAGACCCGCAGAGAGGAGCTGCGCAGACAGTTTGAGCAGCTACGTTACGTAGTTTTGTTGGTTCCCACTAAGAGGGAGAGGATTAGGAGGTTCATTCATTACTTCACCTATCAGTTGTGTTTTGTTATGACTCGGGAGAGTGTATCAGGTGGTAGATTCGATGAGGTGGTTGATATTGCTCGGTGGATAGAGTTGTTTTGTAGCCAGGAGCGTGAGGAGATGGAGGCCAAGAGGCCTCATGTTTTGGGTGGGTTCAGCGGTGTTCCCTCTGGGGTCGATTCCACCACAATAGGGGTCATCCTTATAAGCCCGCTCAGATGGCTTGTCCAGTTCATCATGGCGCATCAGCTAGCCATGGTTCATATAGTGCTCGACCAGGCCAGCCATCTCTCAGTGCACTCCTAGCTCAGAGTTCATCCCGTGCACCTTCAGTTCAGGGTTCATCTGCACTAGGTTCTTCTAGTAGTTATTCTGATTCTCGGGGTCCGCCTTAGTACTTGCCACCATTTTTCGAGAGGGATTGTTTTGAGTATGGACAGTTAGGTCATGTGAAGAAGTATTGTCCCTGCCTTTCGGGTTGTCCAGTTCAGCAGAGGAGTCAGGATGCGACTTCAGTACCAGTTGCTTCACCACCCGCCCAGCCAGCTCGGGGTAGGGCTTAGGGAGCTAGGGGTCTCCCTAGAGGGGGAGGCCGATCAGGTGGCAATCAGGCTCGATTCTATGCTATTCCTGCTAGGCCAGAGGCCGTTGCTTTAGACATAGTGATCACATGTATTGTCTCAGTTTTTAACATGGATGCTTCTATATTATTTGGATATGCCCCGTGAGTCCTTAGTTTTATCTGTTCATGTATCTACGTCAGTGGGCGATACTATTATGGTGAACCGAATGTATCGATCGTGTATAGTGACTATAGGAGGATTGGAGACTAGAGTCGATCTCTTATTTCTTAGTATGGTCGATTTCGACCTGATTTTGGGTATGGATTGGTTGTCTCCATGTCATGCTATTCTGGATTGTCACGCTAAGACCGTCACGTTGGCGATGACGGGATTGCCAAGGATCGAGTGGAGAGGTTCTCTAGATTACGTTCCCAACAGGGTGATTTCTTATTTGAAGGCCCAACGGATGGTTGGGAAGGGGTGTCTGTCATATTTGGCCTTTGTGAGGGATGTTGGTGCTGATACCCCTACTATTGATCTATTTCGGTGGTGCGATACGTTTCGGATGTGTTTTTTGCAGACCTACCGGGCATGTCACCCAACAGGGATATTGACTTTAGTATGGACTTGGGTCGGGCACTCAGCCCATTTCTATTCCTCCGTATCATGTGGCACCAGCTGAGTTGAAGGAATTGAAAGAATAGTTTCAAGATCTTCTTAATAAGGGGTTTATTAGGCCTAGTGTGTCGCCTTGGGTGCACCGGTTCTATTTGTGAAGAAGGATGGTACTATGCGTATGTGCATTGACTATAGGCAGTTGAACAAAGTTACAATCAAGAATAAGTATCCTTTGTCACACATTGATGATCTATTTGACCAGCTTCAGGGAGCGAGGGTGTTCTCTAAGATTGATTTGAGGTATGGGTATCACAAATTGAAGATTCGGGACTCGTATATTTTAAAGACGGTATTCAGGACCCGTTATGGTCACTATGAGTTCCTTGTGATTTATTTCGGGCTTACCAACACCCCAGCAGTATTCATGCATCTGATGAACAATGTATTTAAGCTATATCTCGACTCATTTGTCATAGTATTCATTGATGATATCCTGGTGTACTCACGTAGCCAGGAAGAGCATGCCCAACATTTGAGGATTGTATTACAGTGGCTGAAGGAGGAGAAACTTTATGCCAAGTTCTCCAAGTGTGAGTTTTGGCTTAGTTTGGTGGCGTTCTTGGGGCACGTGGTGTCCAGTGAGGGGATTAAGGTGGATCCAAAGAAGAGAGAGGTGGTCCAGAATTGGCCCATACGGTCTTCAGCTACTGAGATTCGGAGCTTTCTGGGCTTGGTCGGATATTATCGATGCTTCATGGAGGGTTTCCCGTCTATTATAGTACCTTTGACCAAATTGACCCAGAAGGGTGCTCCATTCAGGAGGTCGGATGAGTGTGAGAAGAGCTTTTAGAAGCTCAAAACTGCCTTGACCACAACTTCAGTTCTAGTTTTGCCTTTAGTGTCGGGGTCTTATACAGTGTATTGCGATGCTTCTCGGATTGGTATTGGGTCTGTCTTGATTCAGGATGGTAGAGTGATTGCTTATGCTTCGCGCCAGTTGAAGCCCCATGAGATGAACTACCTTGTTCATGATTTGTAATTGGCAGCCATCGTTCATGCATTGAAGATTTTGAGGCATTATTTCTATGGTATGTCTTGTGAGGTATTTACGGATCATTAGAGTCTCCAACACTTGTTCAAACAAAAGTATCTAAAATTGAGGCAGCAGAGATGGTTGAAGCTACTAAAGGACTATAATATTACCATTCTGTATCATTCTGAGAAGGCCAATGTGGTGGCCGATGCCTTGAGTAGAAAGGCGGTGAGTATGGGTAGCCTTGCATTTATTCCTGTTGGTGAGAGACCGCTTGCAGTTGATGTTCTGGCATTGGCCAACCAGTTCATGAGATTATATGTTTCAGAGCCCAGTCGGGTTCTAGCTTGTGTGGTTTCTTGATCTTCCTTATATGATCGCATCAGAGAGCGCCAATATGATGATCCCTATTTGCTTGTCCTTAAGGACACGGTTCAGCACAGTGATGCCAAGGATGTTACTATTGGGGATGATGGGGTGTTGAGGATGCAGGGTTGGATTTGTGTGCCTTATGTAGATGGGCTACATGAGTTGATCCTTGAGGAGGCTCACGGTTCACGGTATTCCATTCATCCGGGAGTCGTGAAGATGTACGAGGACTTGAGGCAGCACTATTAGTGGAGGAGGATGAAAAAGGATATAGTGGGATTTGTAGCTTGGTGCCTAAACTGTCAGCAAGTGAAGTATGAGCACCAGAGACCAGGCTAATTGCTTCAGAGGCTTGAGATTTCGGAATGCAAATGGGAGCGTATCACCATGGATTTTGTAGTTGGGCTCCCACGGACTTCGAGGAAGTTTGATCTTATTTGGATGATTGTGGATCAGCTGACCAAGTCCGGACATTTCATTACAGTTGGGACTACTTATTCTTTGGAGCGGTTGGCTGAGATCTACATCCACGAGATTGTTCGCCTTCACGATGTGCCGGTGTCCATCATTTTAGATCGGGGCACGCAGTTTACATCGCAGTTTTGGAGAGTTGGGCACATAGGTTGAGTTGACTACATCATTTTACCCTTAGACGGACGGACAGTCCGAACGCACTATTCAGATATTGGTGGATATGCTACGTGCTTGTGTCATAGATTTTGGGGGTTCATGGGATCACTTCCTGTCGCTCACAGAGTTTGCCTGCAACAACAGCTACCAATCGAGCATTCAGATAGCTCTATATGAGGTTTTGTATGGGAGACAGTGTCGGTGTACGGTAGGGTGGTTTGAGTCGTGTGAGGCTAGACTATCGGGTACTAACTTAGTTCAGGATGCTTTGGACAAGGTTAAATTGATTTAGGATCGTCTTTGCACTGCGCAGTCTAGACAGAAGAGTTATGCCGACCGAAAGGTTCACGATGTGGCTTACATTGTGGGGGAGAAGGTACTACTCAAGGTTTCACCCATGAAGGGTATTATGAGGTTTGGGAAGAAGGAAAGGTTGAGCCCTCGGTATATTGGGTCGTTTGAGGTGCTTCAGATATTGGAGAGGTGGCTTACAAGCTTGCCTTGCCGCCTAGTCTGTCGAGTGTTCATCCAGTGTTTCATAATTCTATGCTCCGGAAGTATGTCAGCTCTCCGTCTCATGTTTTGGACTTCAGTGCGGTTCAGTTGGATTGTGATTTGACTTATGATGTGGAGCCGGTGGCCATTTTGGATCGGCAGGTTCGAAAGTTGAGATTAAAGAACATAGCTTCACTGAAGGTGCAGTGGATAGGTCAGCCAATTGGGGAGGCTACTTGGGAGACCGAGTGGGAGATGCGGAGCAGATATCCACGCCTATTTGAGACTCCAGGTATGTTTTTAGACCCGCTTGAGGACGAACATTTCCGGATAGTCATTTTGAGTATTGTAGCCTCGTTCCCCCATTTACTGATTAATTTATTCTCAATTATTTTTATGTGACTTACTGGGGTAGTTGGTTTGGTTCCGGGGATATTTCAGAATGAGTTAAGACACTTAGTCTCAAGGTTGGAAGCTTAAGTTGCAAAGGTTGACCGGATGTTGACTTATGTGTAAATGGCTCCGAAATGGAGTTTTGATGGTTCAGATAGCTCCGTTGGGTGATTTTGAACTTAGAAGTGTGTCCGGATAGTAATTTGGAGGTCCGTAGTTGATTTAGGCTTGAAATGGCAAAAGTTGAAAAATTAGAAGTTTTGGAAATTGAGAAGTTTGACCGAGAGTTGACTTTGTGGTTACCAGGCTCAGATTTTGATTTCGGGAATATGAGTAGGTCTGTTGTATCATTTATGACTTGTGTGCAAAATTTGAGGTCAATCGGAATTGATTTAATAGGTTTCGGCATGGATTATAGAAGTTGGAATTTCTTAGTTTTTGTTAGGTTTTATTGAGGTGCGATACGTGTTTTTGATGTTGTTTGATGTGATTTGAGGCCTCGACTAAGTTCGTATCGTGTTTTCGGACGTGTTGGTATGTTTGGTTGAGGTCCGGGGGGCCTCGGGTTAGTTTCGGATGGTTAACGGATCAAACATTGGCTTAAGTAATATGCTGGTGCTGCAGATTTGGTGTCATCGCACCTGCGGAGGGATTGGCCATAGGTGCGGAGCCGCAAAAGCAGCTAAGCTTGCACAACTGCGAAGAGGAGGAAAGTCACTGGGGGTCGCAGGCGCGGAAAGCTTCTGCAGATGCGGATACGCATCTGAGCATGGGCGACCGCAGAAGCGGAATTGGTCAGGCAGCGTTGGGTCGCAGAAGCGAGGTGAGTTTCGTAGATGTGAGTTTTTCTCAGCAAAAGCGGGAGCGCATGTGCGAGCCCAGGATCCGCAGGTGCGGAAATGCCTGGGTAGTGTTTAAAATTTGAGGGTTTCGTGATTTAATCATTTTGGACTTTGCAAACACGAACTAAGGCGATTATTGAGATGGATTTTGAGGATTTTCTTGAGGTAAATTACTTGTGATCATTTTTATTCTATAATATTGTTTCCCCATTGAATATCCCACCTAGTTTGTGTTTATTGAGGTGGAATTTTGGGAGTTTTAGCCTAGGGATTGGAGAGTTAGATTTGGGTATTTGAGTGACAATTCGGTGTCGGAATTTTGTAAATTTGGTATGGTTTGAGTCGTAGTTGAATGGACTATCGGATTTTGTAACGTTTATTAGATTCCGCAAAGTGGGCCTGGGGGTCGACTTTTGAGTTGACCTTTTGACTTTTGATTAAGAACTTAGTAATTTCATATGGAATTGATTCCTATAGCTTGAGATGATCGTATCGAATAGTTTGTGGCCAGATTCAAGGCATTCGGAGGCCGATTCGCGAGGTTAGGGCTTGTTAGAGTAGAGATTTGCACGGTTTGAGGTAAGTAACACTTCTAAACTTGGTTATGAGGGTATGAATCCCTGAAAATATGTGCTATGTGATTGGTGTTGAGGTGACGCGCATGTTGGTGACGGGTGTGTGGGCGTGCACCGTAGTAATTGTGATTTAGTCGATTCCATGGAATTGTGCAGCTATCTTATCTAAATATTATTACTGTACTCTATGTGTTAGAGCACTTGAGCTATGCTTTATGCTAGAAATCATGTTTAGGCTATGTGATGGTACTATCTGGACCCATAGTGGTCGTTCTTTGCTGTTGAGTTATTTGCTTAATTGCAGTTATCTACTCAGTCGCATTCATCATTGTTCATATCTCAGTCTCTGTTATTGTATATTGTCACATCTTTTATCATTGATTGGGGCTGCTTAGCATAAGTGTTGTGAGCCCGAGAGACTGGAGAGATTGATGATTGAGTGAGGACGAGGGCCTGTTTGTGAGTGATATTTATAGGATCGGGCTGCACACCATAGCAGGCTTGATTAATTCATGCCAGGATTTGGATTATTATAGCGCTTGGTCTGGATCTGCCCCTCCGTAATCTGCACACCCACAGTGAGCGCTGTTGCTATGGTTTCACGATATTTGATTCGGGTTGGATCTTCCCTATACAATGCTGAGTGTTTGATCATGATGAGTGAGAACTGAGATAGTCAGGATGAGTACTCCGAGAGTGTGAGTACGTGAAGCTTTCATTGTGTTGCATCACATACGATTTTCATATTGGCATGTGGATATAGCGATGTCTCATTCCTCGTATCATTCAAACTTGACATATTTTTCTGTTCTAAGTTTAACTGTTAAACTTGAAAGTATGTCTACATTTTATGTACTGTATTTCTGTAATTGAACTGTACCTGTGAGGCTCGTCACTACTTTCAGTCCAAAAGTTAGACTTGTTATTTATTGAGTTGGTTGTAATCACGCTACACCCTGCACTTCGTGTGCAGATCCAGGTGTTTCCGAGCACGGTGGTTGTTGATCTCAAAGTTTTCCGTTGTTTGGAGATTATCGAGTTAGTTGCCTTGGCGTCCGCAGACCTTGACTCTCCTCTCCTATCCCTCGGTTTTACTTATTCAGTTCTGTTTTCTTAGACAATGTATCAGACTTTGTATTTGTATTGATGCTCATGTACTCAGTGACACCCGGGTTTTAGGGAACTTCTGTATTGAGTTGTGATGTTTTCATCCGATTTATGAGATTTTCACTTATTTAAATCTGTTTTAGTATATTTTAAATTTCAAGATGTTGGTACGTGTGAGTTGTCAGCTTGCCTAGTATCATGATAGGTGCCATCACAGCACTTGTGGTTACCTGGCTCGGATTCTGGTTCTGGGAGTTGGAGTAGGTCCGTTGAATCATTTATAAATTGTGTGCAAAATGTGAGGTCCGGGGGGCCTCGGGTTAGTTTCGGATAGTTGATGGATCAAACATTAGCTTAAGTAATATACTGGTGCTGTAGATTTGGTGTCATCGCACCTGCAGTGCGATTGGCCATAGGTGCGGAGCCGCAAAAGCAGCTAAGCTTGCACAACTGCGAAGAGGAGGAAAGTCATTGGGGGTCGCAAGCACAGAAAGCTTCCGCAGATGCGGATGCGCATCTACGCATGGGCGACCGTAGAAGCAGATTTGGTGAGGCAGCGTTAGGTCGCAAAAGCGAGGTGAGGTTCACAGATGCGATCCCGCAGGTGCGAGGTTGGGACTGTAGGTGCGCATGATCAAATGTTAAGTGAGTTTCGCAGATGCAAGTTTTTCTCCCCAAAAGCGGGAGCGCATGTACGAGCCCAGGCTCCGCAGGTGCGGAAATGCCTGGGTAGTGTTTAAAATTCGAGGGTTTCGTGATTTTAGTCATTTTGGACTTTGCAAACACGAACTAAGGCGATTATTGAGATGGATTTTGAGGGTTGCTTGAGGTAAGTCACTTGTGATCATTTTTATTCAATAATATTGTTTCCCCATTGAATTTCCCACCTAGTTTGTGTGTTTTTGAGGTTGAATTTTGGGAGTTTTAGGCTAGGGATTGGAGAGTTTAATTTGGGGATTTCAGTGACAGTTTGTTGACGGAATTTTGTAAATTTGGTATGGTTGGAGTCGTAGTTGAATGGACTTTTGGATTTTGTAACTTATATTGGATTCCACGAAGTGGGCCTAGGGGTCGACTTTTGAGTTGACTTTTTGATTTTTGATTAAGAACTTAGTAATTTCATATGGAATTGGTTCCTATAGCTTGAGTTGATCGTATCGAATTGTTTGTGGCTAGATTCGAGGCATTCGGAGGCCGATTCGCAAGGTAAGGGCTTGTTGGAGTAGCGATTTGCACTGTTTGAGGTAAGTAACACTTCTAAACTTGGTTATGAGGGTATGAATCCCTGAAAATACGTGCTATGTGATTGATGTTGAGGTGACGCGCATGCTAGGTGATGGGCATGTGGGCGTGCACCGTAGTAATTGTGATTTAATCGATTCCATGGAACTGTGCCACTATCTTATTTGAATATTATTATTGTACTCTATGTGTTAGAGCATTTGAGCTATGATTTATGCTATAAATCATGTTTAGGCTATGTGATGGTACTATCTAGAACCATAGTGGTCGTTCTTTGCTGTTAAGTTATTTGCTTAATTGCAGTTATGCACTCAGTCGCATTCATCACTGCATATCATATCGCAGTCTCTGTTATTGTATACTGTCACATCTTGTATCATTGATTGGGGCTGCTTAGCATGAGTGTTGTGAGCCCGAGAGACTGGAGAGATTGATGACTGAGTGAGGCCGAGGGCCTGTTTGTGTGTTATATTTATAGGATCGGGCTGCACACCGCAGCAAGCTTGATTGATTCATGCCAGGATTTGGCTTATTATAGCGCTTGGGCTGGATCTGCCCCTCCAGAATCTGCACACCCACAGTCAGCGCAGTTGCTATTTTTTCATGATATTTGATTCGGGTTGGATCTTCCATGTACAGTGTTGAGTGATTGAGCGTGATGAGTGAGAATTGAGATAGTCAGGTTGAGTACTCCGAGAGTGTGAGTACGCGAGGCTTTCATTGTGTTGCGTCACATATGATATGCATATTGGCATGTAGATATAGCGATGTTTTATTCCTCGTATCATTCATACTTAACATATTTTATCTGTTCTGAGTTTACGTGTTAAACTTGAAAGCATTTCTACATTTTATGTACTGTATTTCTGTAATTGAACTGTACCTATGAGGCTCGTCACTACTTTTAGTCCAAAGGTTAGTCTTGTTACTTATTGAGTTGGTTGTACTCACGCTACACCCTGCACTTCGTGTGCAGATCCAGGTATTTTCAGGCACGGTGGTTGTTGATCTTAGAGTTTTCTACCGTTCGGAGATTATCGAGATAGCTGCCTTGGCGTCCGTAGACCTTGACTCTCCTCCCCTATCCCTCAATTTTACTTATTCAGTTATGTTTTCTTAGACATTGTATCAGACTTTGTATTTGTATAGATGCTCATGTACTCATTGACACCCGTGTTTTGAAAAACTTCTGTATTGAGTTGTGACGTTTTCATCCGATTTTATGAGATTTTCACTTATTTAAATCTGTTTTAGTATATTTTAAATTTCAAGATGTTGCTACGTGTGAATTGTCGGCTTGCCTAGTATCATTATAGGCATCATCACAGCACTTGGGATTTTGCTGGATTTGCCATGTAAAGTGCTGAATGTTTGAGCATGATGAGTGAGAACTGAGACAGTTAGGATGAGTACTCTGAGAGTGTGAGTACGTGAGGCTTTCATTGTGTTGCATCATATACGATTTGCATATTGGCATGTGGATATAGCGATGTCTTATTCCTCGTATCATTCAGACTTGACATATTTTTTATGTTCTAAGTTTAACTGTTAAACTTAAAAGCATGTCTACATTTTTTGTACTATATTTCTGTAATTGAACTGTACCTGTGAGGCTCGTCACTACTTTCAGTCTAAAGGTTAGACTTGTTACTTATTGATTTGGTTGTACTCACGCTACACCCTACACTTCGTGTGCAGATCCAGGTATTTTCGAGCACGGTGGTTGTTGATCTTAGAGTTTTTCGCCGTTCGGAGATTATCGAGTTAGTTGCCTTGGAGTCCGCAAACCTTGACTCTCCTCCCCTATCCCTCGGTTTTACTTATTCAGTTTTGTTTTCTTAGACAGTGTATCAAACTTTGTATTTGTGTAGATGCTCATGTACTCAGTGACACTCGGGTTTTAGGGAACTTCTGTATTGAGTTGTGACGTTTTTATCCGGTTTTATGAGATTTTCACTTATTTAAATCTGTTTTAGTATATTTTAAATTTCAATATGTTGTATGTGTGAGTTGTCAGCTTGCCTAGTATCATGATAGGTGACATCACGGCACTTGAGATTTTGGGTCGTGACAGTGAATTATTTCCGTTATTGTATTGTGTCGTGCAATATTTTGATAGGCTTTTTACTTATATATACCAATAACCTAAAAAGATAGTATAATTTAATCGATTATAACAAGCTTTTGATTTTATTTTTAGTAGATAGACAATGACCATCTTGGAGCACTAAGATAGTTTTGTTAACTCCAATTAAACCAGTGGATACGAAATAAATTAAAGTGCTAGTGTTTATGTATATAACTCGAATTAAAAAAAGGTGTCCATTCGCTCGTCCCTTTTCCTCAAAAGAGAATCTTTACATGATGAGGAGATCATAGGTTTGTCTCCGATGATTTGAACCATTAAATGATATAGAGTTTACGTAATCGCACTTTTGATATTTTATGAAATTTGGTATAAATTCGATTAAACAATGTTATAAACTTAACTCCAATTAAGAAAATGATATAACAAGAGGAAAATGACCAAGTTGCGGTAAAACTAGAAGTGGCAAAATAATAGTTTGGATCAAACTTGAGCGATCAAAATGGGCCAAATTAATGAACGAGTCATGACCTAATTCTCTTAGAGATGTTTGATCAAGTAGGGTCTAATAACGGGTTATTCCAACCTCGCATCATGACACAATTTCCCCTCCTTTTCTAATTTGTTTACTGAATGAAAATGTAAAAGCTAATGTTGAATTATTAAATTATCAGCTTAAATTCTTTCAAATTTACATAAAGATTTATCTATAAGTTTTCATTTTGTATGTTTGGTTTGCATCTTAACCAGTTGAGTCACAAACTTTTCGGAAATTGGCACTCCATTTGTTGCAATCTTCATTCTACTTATTTAGTTAGATTGTTTATAAGTCTTGCTGGATTGACAATTCTTGCCTTATTCATAAGGCATAACTTTGATACAATCTTCGTTCTACCTACCTTTTTAAATTATTCACAAGTCTTATTGGATTGAAAAATTTTGCCTTGGCACCTCATTCCATTGTGATTGATTCTTGAAGTTGGCGTCTTTCTTGTATGGCCTATGTGCCTAGTTATTAATGGAATATGAATGTGCCGGGGGTGGATGCTTAATATGTTAAGAGTTTTGGGGTGTGACATATTGACGTCTATATATAGGAGCCAAGGTATTCCTTGAAGATCATCCGAATGAGATAACCAACTTCCCCTTCAACTTTACGTACTCACTCAAAGTCTCAATCATCATTTTCTCTTCATTAACATGTTATTTTAGCTTGCTTTTACCTCCTTTATTCTTTTATTTCTATCTCTTGTTACGACGCACAACTATAATTACCAGAACTTGTGGTACGCTCCACCTAATAAGATCACTAGTTTTCGGTTACATGGATTGCATGTATATCCCATACTAATTCGTATAAATATTTTTAAATATTATAATAAGTGTGTGATAAGTTTTTAATTACCAAAAAGAAAGTGTGCAATGAGTTTTAGAAAACTTAAAGTGAAAAAATGCAAGCAAACGAAGTTTTTAGTAAAACTTCTATTAAATTCGGAGATTGTCCGGATTTGACGAAATCATGGTTAAGATTTTTAGAGCGAAGTGAGAGCAAACGAATGAGAGAGAAAATCTATATATTGAAAATGAGCCAAAAATTATCCAGAATGTTCTCTATGCCCTATTTATAGAGTGGGTCTAAAGTCACTTTTACATTACAAAGAATACAAAACCGGACCAGAATATATAAAGAATAATGAGCCTGTGGCCCAACTAACTAAACTAACTGCAGCCCAAATGTCTAGTTGCCATGTAACTCCAACATCTCCTCAAGTTGGAGGGTGGGCACATTCCCAACTTGCTTGATAGAGTTCGATGCTGCAAACCTCTCAAACACTTAGTAAAAATAACAGCCATTTGAGATATGAACCCATCAGCTAACTTGGTTCGAATGAAGTGATAGTCCACTTCAATATGTTAAGTACACTCATGAAATATAGGATTTTTTTCTATGTGAATTGCAGCCTGGCTGTCGCACAGAGGAACTGGAGTATCAAGAGGAACACCCAGATCAGCCAATAACCTGACAATCCAAGCCAATTCTGCAACCACCTTACTCATGGCTATCTATTCAGCTTCAGCAGATAAGAAAATAATGGGTTGCGTCTTAGACTTCAAACTAATGAGACTACCACCCAGATGTATGCAAAACCCAGTAACACACCTCCTAGAGGCAGGGCATGCAGCCCAATCACTATCATAGCTAGCTAACAAAGAGAAATCAGAGGAATAATTGAGAAACACCCGATGATCAAGAGTACCCTTCAAATATCTCAAAACATGTAAAGCGGCAGTCATGTGAGGAATTCTAGTGCCTGTTAAAATTGACTTAGATGTTGCACAGTAAAACACAGGTTTGGCCTAGTTTGAGTGTCACGACCCAATTTTTCCTATAGGTCGTGATGGCGCCCAACGTTACCGCTAGGCAAGCCAATAGTAAACTAACTACGTGATTGTTTCTTTTAACAGTTTAGAAATAGTTGAATTTTAATTATTGAACAAATAGGAAGTGAAACATTTCATAAAAGTGAGTATTAGACAATTTAAGAGTAAATGAGAGAAAATAAATAATCAAAATCAACATGTATCTACTAGCACAATTTTCAAGACCTGGTGTTACAAGTGTATGAGCTACTAGTAGAATTTACAAAACATACTACAATACTATCTGAAATGAAGTAGACAGGAAGTAAATGCAAAAGAGAAAGTCTTGGGGTGCTGCAGAATGGGCTCGGAAGGCAGCTCACCGCAAAGTCTCGTAGGAGATGAAGATCTCCCATTGGGTGGCTCGAAATTGGGGAAGTAGAGTTGATAGGGCCAGACCTCGTGCATCAGGCTATGAAAAAAATTAAAATCATTAAGGAGCGGTTGAAGACTGCTCAGAATCATCAGAAATCCTATTCGGATGTTCGTCATAGGGATTTGGAGTTCAAAGAAGATAATTGGGTATTCTTGAAAGTTTCCCCCATGAAGGGTGTAATGCGATTTGGTAAGAAAGGAAATTGAGTCCGAGGTATGTCGTACCATACAAAATCATTCAGAAGATCTGTAAGGTGGCATACAAGCTTGAGCTACAACATGAGATGTCATTAGTACACCCGATATTTCATGTGTCTATGTTGAAAAAAGTAGTTGGAGATCCTACACTTATTGTTCCGGTTGAGACTATTAAGATAAATGAGAAATTGACTTACGAAGAGTTTCCGGTTTATATTATTGATCGGCAAGTCCGAAAATTGAGAAATAAAGAAATTGCCTCCGTGAAAGTGTTGTGGCGAAACCAACAGGTTGAAGAGGCTACTTGGGAGGCCGAGGAAGAAACAAAGAAAAAGTATCCTTATTTGTTTGAATGACCATGTATTTATAAAGTTGTGATCTAG
Source organism: Nicotiana otophora (assembly GCA_000715115.1). Taxonomy (NCBI): domain Eukaryota; kingdom Viridiplantae; phylum Streptophyta; class Magnoliopsida; order Solanales; family Solanaceae; genus Nicotiana; species Nicotiana otophora. The sequence continues at coordinate 58,749 of AWOL01S0030333.1, forward strand.
AAAAATTATAAGACTTACTTTTTATGAATTTTGTATCATTTGAACAATTGGCGTTAAGGGTGTTCCTTTCTGGAAATATATTTCTTATGAGGCCACAGTTGGTGTTATTTTGTATTATATTACATCGTTGGAATATGTATATGTTGTTAGGATATGTTTCTGGAACTCTCTGACAGGTGGATAGGCCTAATTACAAGGGAAACTCTGGCGAAATGTTTGGAAATTTAAAGAGTTAGTCAAATTTGGGGTTGCTAGTGTGTGGTATAAAACAAACTGAGTTGCATAAGATGCTAATGATGAATTTTACCCTTATTCGAGGACGAATGATCCTAAGCAGGGGAGAATATAACACCCCAAAAATATTTTGAAGTACTTAAGTGTAAAGCCCGGTAAAATTTATAAAAGAAAATAATATTTCGTTGTGCCGAATTGGGCTTACGTATTTGAGGGCTCAGACTTTTTGGGTTGAATAATGCTCAGACTTGGCGAAAAAGTGCATTTCTGCGGAGCATTATGTGACCGCAGAATCACTCTGCGGACCGCATAATGGCCGCAGAGTGAGGCAGTTTATTGGGCCAGTTGGAAGAAATTATGCGGTCGACTATGTGATCACATAACTGTTATGCAGTGCACTATGCGGCCGCAGAACAGTTATGCGGACCGCATAGTGACCGCATACACAGACAGATTTTTGATCATTTTTGTCAGCAATTATTCGACCGATATGCGGTATACATATCCATTATGTGGTCGAATATGCGACCGCAGACCTTGTTCCGGAGCTCTATTTTTGGATTTTTAAAACCCGGCCCTATTTCATTAAATACACTCTTTGGTCCATTTTTGAGCTATAATCTGATATTTTAGAGTGAGAGAGAGTGCCCTAGAGTGAGAATGTGTTCTTCAATAATTGTTCTTCAATTCTTGCTCAAGTTTTGGAATACTAAGAAGGGAAGCTCACTAGGTCTTCATCCTAGATGTAACATTCTACACCCTAAACCCTAATTTCGAAATTTTCTGAAAATGGATAATTAGCAAGATAATATTTGGGCATGAGAATTGTTTATTTTACATGCATGTGTTATCAAAGGGTGTAGGAAGATTCTTGAGCTAAGAATGGTAAAGATTGGATTGTGGGACGATGGAATCCTCCATAAAAGTACCTTGAAACCTTAATGCACAACTAATGTTTGATAAAATGCTCAAATGATCTAGAACCATAATAATCTTCCTAATTTTAGTTCAATTTGTTATATTTCTTAAATAGATTGAACTTGCTAAGAATTTCGAACGTTTTAGAGTTTAAGGAAGCTCAATTGAGGTATGTTGACTAAACTCTTCTCTTAGAATTGGATCCCACGATATTCATGTGAATTATGTAAGTCCCGAGTGGTTCATTATAAAATTGACTATTCCGAGTAAGATTGGGTTGAAAGATGTATGTTCAACAAGTATCCCCAAATGCTTTATTCCTATTATGTTATCAATTGAGGATGTGTTAAAATATGGGTTGTGCATTAATAATGTTTCGACTTCAAGTCAAGTTCAAACGAAGGCTATTATGCCAAATTTTGTGAAATATCTCTATGTACCTTAGACTCTAAATTGCTCACATGTGTACTACACACCTTGATTTGAATTGTATTTATTGTTGATGATATTTGAAATTGAAAAGGTGAGCATGAAATACTGAATATGGCCAACGTGCCAAGATTGATCTTATAATTATGGCCATTAGTGCCAATAAAATAAAAAGATGTGAAAGTAATGTGAAATGCGATGATTGATATAAAAAGGTTGATGTCTCAAATAAGACAGCCTAGCCGGGCGGGTCGTGATAGGACACCATGCCGCACACACGGTAGTGATTGTGCTGGAAATTATAATTGAAATTGTGATTGTGGTCGATGTCCCTAATGGATAGCCTAGCCGATCGGGTCGTGATCGGACTTCGTGTTAAAGACGGTGGTATTGATATTGAGAGTAATTGTGGTTGATGTCTCTAATGAGATAGCCTAGCCGATCGGGTCGTGATCGGACTTCGTGCAAAGAGTACGGTGGTACTGGTTTTGTGAATAATGGTTTTGTGAATAATGGTATTGTGGAAAATGGTATATCGATACTAAAAATCTCCCGTTGTGAGATATGGAAATTAATTTGAACATTGTCTTGATCCTAAATTGAGGTTTGATGTTGATTAAGGTTTTCATTGATATTATGATAATCTTGTTTATATTATTTGTCAGTCTATTGAGAGGGTGTTTAGTTATACATATTAGTGCTATTCAACAGTACTAACGTCCCTTTTTCCCGGGGCGCTGCATCTTTAAATGGATGCAGGTGGTTCCACGGCAGGAGATATTGATCAGTGATAGCAATACACCTTCTTCCCAGCTGACTTGGTGAGCCCCACTTCATTCCGGGGTCATGAATCTTTTGTACTTTGTGTATTCTGTTTGAGGTATAGCCGGGGCCTTGTTGCCGGCATTATCATCGTACTCTTCTTTATCTATAGAGCCTCCGTAGACATAGTGTAGGTTGTGTGTTGGTGCTGGAAAAGTCAAAATATATATTATGTTGCGGTTGTATTACTTGTCCATTTGAGACTTTAGAAAAAATGATGAACTATTGGAAATGAATTGGTATTGTAGACATGAACCCCTTTTTATCTAATTAATGAAAATATATATTATCTTCATTCGTGGATGAGTTTGGGTAGAATGAAATCTAACAGTGTTGCTCGGTCGGGTTCACTCGGTTGAGCGCCTGTCGCGCTTCTCGATTTTGGGGCGTGACACATCACCTCCTGCTCGCATAGCTACAATCGGGCCTCAAGATCACTCGCCTCAGTAGCCTTTGCCTCCAGCACCGGGAGGCAAGAAGAAAGTTGGTCCCTCTCGACCAACAACTGATCCCGCTCGGATATAAGTCCTTCTTTATCAATGATCAATCTCTGAAGGCCCTCAGACGCAAGTGATTAATGGGAATTTTGACTACTTATTAGCGCCTTTTAGCTTTTTTTTTAGTCCAAGAACATTTAATTATGTTCCCGAAAAATGATAAAATGTGCTAAATTGTAGGAATATTGGAAGATGGACTCCCGAGATGAAATCCAACTCAAAAAGGAGTAATTTGAACTCAAGGACATAAAAGGCACAGAATCTCAAAAGTACGGACCGTAGAATATCATCTGCGACCGCAGATGATGAAGGAAAGGCCAGCAGAGTTTGGTCTAAAGTGCGGTCTGCACATGAAAAGTGCGGCCACAAAAGCTGGGCCTGAGCAAAGTTTATAGAATGTGCATTCCAAGCCCATCAAAAGTGAGGACCGCACAGGAATTGTACATCCGCAGAAGAAGTGCTATGCAACCGTAATTACAAAAGTGCGGACCGCAAGAAAAGCAAGATGCGACCGTAATTACACAAGTGCGGACCGCAAAAAAAGTGCCTTGCGGCCGCAGATCAGGATTATGCGGCCGCAGACTCCCAGTCCTGACAAGTTGAAGAAATCTACGGACCGCACATGGAATGGTGCGGTCGTAGAACCTCCCGAAGGACATTTTTGTCTGAAATTTCCAGCCTTATATAAATAGACGAGTTTCACAATTTTAGGTTAACTTTGGCATGAACAGCTATAGTAGCCGTTTCTCTTTACTTCTTTTAGTAGTTTTTCATATTTTGAGCTATTTTAACATAGATTTTATCATTTTAATCTTATAATATGAGTTTAATTATTATTTCTTCTTCTTTACCCAACCCTATTGCATAAACCATATGGGTGTTTAATTTTGTTACACCCCATGTTTTCGTACATGAAAGTACGTCGTAAGTCAATTGATGTAAGCTCAGAAATGAGATTCTCTTTGAAAGTATATAAAGTGATCTAATGATATTACATCCTGTATTTCCATTCAACATACAAATGTCTAGGTTGAGGATGAATGCACTTAAACGTAAGAAAGGAGATTTTGGACAAATAAAAACGAGCTACTTGCTTACCAGACGTGCCTTCTTCACCAACTTACTTTCCGTCCTACTTGCTTGAGCTACTCGATTCATGTCTAAATTTTAATGAGGATGAGACACATGTTTCAAAATGGAAAAAGGACCAACATGAATCACCTACTTGATTAAGTAGGTGACAAGTAGGCGCATCACCTACTTAGAGCTTGTGGATCAAATTAAAAGGGAATGGAAAAGGATAGTGATGGGAAAGTCTTGGGGCAGCCCAAGACCCATCTTACCAAGCCCATTAGTGGGGCCACATAAACATAGATATATCTCAATTTCACTTAAAAAATAATTCATAATCCCTCTCTCTCTATAAGGAGCTCCAAAATATCAGCCCAATATCTCTCTCAAAGTTATCCTAGGGTTCAAGACCAAATCCACAAGTTGGTAAGGTGATTTCTCTCCTGGAAGATCAAGATCACGTAGTTATCTCTCTACTTTGTTATTTGGGGTAAAGAGCTTATTTGAGCTTGAAGTAAAGCTTAGCTGGATGAGTATTCTTGCTGCCAAGGTAAGGTTTAACTTCTCCTATATGTATTTAAGATCATCTATGTATATCTAGTTGATTTGATAAAGGAAACTTGTGAAGTAAGTTGAACTTCATGTTGAAGTTTTGTAGTTGCTGGACTATTTTGGAGTTGAATTCTTGATGTTTTATGGCTGGAAATCAGTAGAAATAACTGAAGAATACTATTGCTATTGTGATTGATGTATTTGGAAGAAGAGAAGGCTTGGAAAGTGCAAGTTAGAACTTGCTTGTTGGATGAGATGGTGTGGACTGTTTTGGTGATGTATTGTAATGAATATGAGGTTAGATATTAATATATATGTTTGTTGACATTCTGGACATGTTGGTATTGTTTGTGGATTTGAGGACAGTAAAAAGAATAAGGGGAGGTGCTGTCCAAAATTTCATAGATAAGCTAGTCTCTCATTGGTGTTGAGTTCTAGCTTCCGTAAGCTTAACAATGGTACCTTATTGTTTGTTGTAAATTGAAGTACTAATGGGCTGAACTGATGTCGCGTGGTTAGGTAAACGAAAAAGGTATGTTAAGGCTATCCCTTCTTTACTGTTGGCATGATCCATATGATACAAACAAAACGAGAAAACGCACAACTTTCATAAATGGCTCTATTCATAGAAGTACTAGGAGTGCCTATATTCCTGATTCCTCATGTGTCCTATTATTATATCATCTGTTCACGGGTCTTAGAAAAATACGTAAGTTGATAAAGTTTATCCGAGAGATCTTATTGACTTACTTCATAATGCATTGTATCCATTTATACATATACATCGACCCATGACCAGATGACGTTCTATACACGTATATTATATGTATATGGGATATGGGGAAAGGTTACGGCATTATATATGCACCACCACCTGATCAGCTGGTATACGTTGATAATTTCGCCCACAGAGGCCGAGATGATATGATGGGATGCCCTCAGAGGCTTGATGATATGTACTCATATACCTATGCATGGAATGACACTTATAAGCATATGTATGATATTATAATTTTTTCCCGATTCACAGAGATATTCAGACTTACGTGTTGAGTTCTTTACACCATGTTTCTTTCATGCCTTACATACTCCGTACTTTATTTGTACTGACGTCCCTTTTGCCAGGGGACACTACGTTTCATGCCCGCAGGTCCCCAGAGACAGGTCGATAGTCCTCCTAGTAGGCTATCAGCTCAGTGGAAGGTGTTGGTGCACTCCACTTGCTCCGGAGTTGCCTATTTGGTCAGTATGATTTGGACATGTATTGATTGGTATAGTGGGGCCCTGTCTCGACCTTTATGATATTTATGTACTCTTAGAGACTTGTAGACAGATGTCATGTATATGGATACTCTTATTGCTTTATCGGCCTATGTTTTGAGTATACAAATGATCATGTCGGCCTGATAGGCCCGTATGTCACGTGTATAAGTTTCTATATCATGTTGGGTCATCCTATGTATAGTATTCCCTTATGTTTTATTCCATTTATATCATGATGGCCGTTCTGGCCCATTTACCTATGATGGTGTGATAAGAAAGATATGTTACGTTGGTACTCAGTTGAGTAAGGCACCGAGTGCCCGTCGCGGCCCTCTGATTTGGGTCATGACAAAAATGGTATCAGAGCAGTTCTGTCCTATGGAGTCTACAAGCCATGTCTAGTAGAGTCTTGTTTATGGGTGTGTTGTGCACCACACTTTTAAGCAGGAGGCTACAGGGCATTTAGCACTGTCACTCTTTCTTCTTGCTCTAGATCATGTGGTAGAGCTCAGTTGTAGGAACTGAATTTCCTAAACTCTATCTTATTCATAATACGACGATGCCTATATCTAGAAAGACGGTTGGTAAGAGAATGCATGTGGCTGTGAAAGAGTTGAGTCAGAGGAACTCGATTTTGCATGATGCTTATGATGGATAAATGTAAGGTCTTCAGCAAATAGTGTGTGTACTAAGACGTGTAAGCCTTTTAATAAGGAGCCTTAAGGCAGGAATATCTATCCACCCCTATGGTGAANTTAAGCAGGAGGCTACATGGTATTTAGGACTGTCACACTTTCTTCTTACTCTAGGTCGTGTAGGAAAGATGGTGTGATATGGTATTAAGTAGGAGTTATATGGTTCAGTGAACTATTGAATAGTTAAGGAATAATGCGATAAAAATGAGAAAGGTATGAGACTGCACCTATTCAAATCCCACAGATAGGTTACGACTCCAGAACATTATGCAAGCACAACGGCAGGGAGGGGCAGTAAAGGTTCCCGACCAAGATGTTATTGATAAATAAGTACAAATGAATACTTGATACATAAGGAGCCAGTGCAAGAGGTAAGTTAAGACAAAGGACATATCCCAAGAGAGATTATGCGGAATATAGATATGAGAATGGACCAACAAGTAGTTAGTAGTTGATTCAGGAAGAGCCTAGTTATGGCTAGACAAGAGGATATAGAAAAATCAGCAGATCGTGCAAGATAAACATAGTGAAAACCAATATGGTGAATTCAGTCTCGTAGTTATGACATTGTAATCCTTGAGAAATATTCAGATAGGAGTTAAGGTAGTTAAAGGTACCGTATTGGTGTTACCGAAATAAAAGAGAGTGCCATTGGGAAGACAGTCAAAATATCAGTTTAGAAGCAACCCTACAAGCACAAGGGCGTGGAGGTAAGTAACTAAGGATAATTATAGGCGAGGAAGAACATCAAAAAATTCCGTAGAGTATACAATGTAATAATCTCGCAGCTTTACAAGAGTCAGAGGATCCTCCCAAAGTACTATAATGAAAGACTAGCTGAGGAAATAAGTAAAAAGGCTTCAACCTAAGCATAGTAACTTGAAGAAGAAATGGTCAAGTAAAAATAATCTCACTACAGCATTGTATGCACTCCACAAGAAAGTGGCACCTACTGTGGCTAATGAATGGGTAGTGAAAAAAAATCCAAAAGTGGCATTTGAGATCATATGAGTTATAGGGAATTCTAGTATTTGTGGGCACTAAGATAAGCCAATTATTAATGCAACAGGTAGCAGAATGACGAGAAAAAGTAATTGCTTACGTTTAAAGAAAGCTGAGAAGGAACGAAAGGAATTATTTTATGAATGACCCAGAGTTAGTTACGTTATAAACATATTTAAGATTTTGGAATATTATCCATGCAGCATATATGTTGACATTCATACAGCTGTAGAAGACTCCGATATAAGTTAAAATAAAAAATTGAGCCCGGGTCATAGACAAAGGACTGAATTGTTAGAAGAGTATATCATGGATATTTCATAGCATACATGAAAGGCTAAAGTAATTCCTAATACCCTGAGCCACAGATCGGAAGATAGTTTAAGCCTACATAATGGCTGAGAGAGAAGAGGAAACTAAAGAGTTACATCAGCTAAGTAAATCTGGAGTCTAATTATTGGACGTAGATAATTATAGAAATCGTGATTTTAACCATTGCAGAATCACTCTTAAACACCAGAGAGATAGTACATCAGCCATATTCTATAACGGCTCTACGATAAAGCCAGGTAGAAGAGTACCAGCCTCATAGGAAGTCAGTATGAAACTTCTATCGGATTGTGTATGCACCGGAGGTGCAAGTATTATAGTAGAGCTTCAAGTTGTAGATGTGAATTATACCTATGTGGAAGGGAGGTTATGAAAGAGATGGAAGATACAATGCGAGAGTTTAAGGTATGTAAGGTAAAGGTAAAGAAGGTACGAGATACTCATGTGCAGAAGGTTGTGAATAGTCCATACTTCAGATAGAGGGCTAGAAGCACTGGGATTCAGTATCAAGAAATGATAGTGGTATCGTCAGTGGCATATCTACCAGCCTAAGGATAAGAAAAGGCGAGTGATAATAGGTAATTCCTCGGTATTAAGCACATCAAAACAAGAGAGCTGATGGTTTCCATAAGTTATAGAAAGCTCAGTATAGCATGAGTGAACTCAGAGGAGTCTAAGACTAAGAGCATTTAGAAGAGATGGAATACTTCCCTGGTTATAGAATAAGGGTGTAATTGTGAAAGAAAAGAGGACGATATTTAGATATTTGATTGAGTAATGATCTAAAGAAAAGGGATTTCATGAATTGCACGTGATTAAAATACCCCCATAAGATGAATCGCATTGGGATTCTATGAAATACAGTTATTGAAGTTGATCAGGAAAATCACTTCAAATGTTCCTCGATGCGACGTGAGCCCTAGTGACAATGTATTATGTAAGAGGTTTCAAATTATCAGTTGTAGGTTGTAGATCAACATTGAGGTAAATCAACAATGGATAGATAAAAGTTACAAAGTATGAGATAAGATTAGGCCGTCATTCTTAAGATGAACAGTAATAAGGAAGCATTAAAGGACTTAGATTTATACATATAGGATAAGGAACAAGAGTAACCTGGAGTTTGGTAGCAGACCTCAGTAACAATAAAACGAAGTAAGAGTTATGGTATAGTATGACCTACTTAGATGTAGTAAAGACATAGACGCCCAGAGGGACATCTTGTCATGATTCTGTATATGTTCACAAAGTGAGGTCTAGAGATTGGCTAAAAGCTGGATGAAAAATAAGAGAAGAGTCACATAGGCACACATACAAGGACAAAGTCGTACAGACTGTATGATAGAAGGTAGCAATAGTTACGAGATTGGAAGAATTCCGACCACAAGTCATGGTGTGAGAAAGAGGACTAAAGGGGGAATGCCCTAGTCTTTGGATTTATTCACAGAACAGTTGCCTAGATGGCAAGGAGAGTATTAAAAATTTGCAAGAGCTATAGGTTATGATAATGATATATGCATCAGTCAACATTCGAGGATGAATGTTCCAAAGGGGGGAATGATGTTACACCCCATGTTTTCGTAAGTGAATATACGCCGTAAGTCAATTGATGTAAGTTCGGAAATGAGATTCTCTTCGAAAGTATATAAAGTGATCTAATAAAATTACATCCCATATTTCCATTCAATGTACAAACAAATAGGTTGAGGACGAATGCACTTAAATGTGAGAAAGGAGATTTTGGACAAATAAAAATGAGTTGCTTGCTTACCCGACGTGCCTGCTTCACCAACTTACTTTTTGTCCTACTTGCTTAAGCTACTCGATCAAGTCTAAATTATTTAATAAGGATGAGACACATGTTTCAAAATGGAAAAAGGGAACAACATGAATCACCTACTTGATTAAGTAGGTGACAAGTAGGTGCATCACCTACTTAGAGCTTGTGGATCAAATTAAAAGGGAATGGAAAAGGATAGAGATGGGCAAGTCTTGGGGCAGCCCAGAACCCATCTTTCCAAGCCCATTAGTGGGGCCATATAAACATATATATATATATATATATATATATATATATATATATATATATATCAATTTCACTTAGAAAACAATTCATAATACCTCTCTCTCTATTGCAACGTGAAGGAGCTCCAAAATATCAGCCCAAGATCTCTTTCAAAGTTATTCTAGGGTTCAAGACCAAATCCACAAGTTGGTAAGGTGATTTCTCTATTGGAAGATCAAGATCACCTAGTTATCTCTCTACTTTGTTGTTTCGGGTAAAGAGCTTATTTGAGCTTGAAGTAAAGCTTAGTTGGATGAGTATTCTTGCTGTCAAGGTAAGGTTTAACTTCTTCTATATGTATTTAAGATCATCTATGTATATCTAGTTGATTTCATAAAGGAAATTTGTGAAGTAAGTTGAACTTCATATTGAAGTGTTGTAGTTTCTGGACTATTTTGGAGTTGCATTCTTGATGTTGTATGGCTAGAAATCAGTAAAAATAACTTAAGAATACTATTGCTATTGTTGATGATGTGTTTGGAAGAAGAGAAGGCTTGGAAAGTGTAAGTTAGAATTTGTTTGTTGGGTGAGATGGTGTGGACTATTTTGGTGATGTATTGTGATGAATATGAGGTTAGATATTGATATATATGTTTGTTGACATTCTGGACATGTTGGTCTTGTTTGTGGATTTGAGAAAAGTGAAAAGAATAAGGGGTGGTGCTATCCGAAATTTCATAGATGAGCTAGTCTCCCATTTGTGTTGAGTTCTAGATTCCGTAAGCTTAACAATGGTCCCTTATTTTTTGTTGTAGATTGAAGTACTAACGGGCTGAACCGACGTCGTGTGGTTAGGTAAACTACAAAGGTAGGTTAAGGCTATCCCTTCTTTACTTTTAGCATGATCCATATGATACAAACAAAATGAGCAAACGCACAACTTTCATAAATGGCTCTATTCATAGAAGTACTAGGAGTGCCTATGTTCCTGATTCCTCATGCGTCCTATTATTTTATCATGTGTTCGCGGGTCATAGAAAAATACGTAAGTTGATAAAGTTTATCCGAGAGATCTTATTGACTTACTTCATTATGTATTGCATTCATTTGTACATGTACATTGACCCATGACTAGATGGTGTTATATACGCGTATATTATATGTATATAGGATATGGGGAAAGGTTACGACATTATATACACACTACCACCTAATCAGCTAGTATACGTTGATGATTTCGCCCACAGAGGTCGAGATGATATGATGGGATGCCCTCAGAGGCTTGATAATGTTATGTACTCATAAACCTATGCATGGTATGACATATACAAGCATATGCATGACATTATAAATATTTCATGATTCACAGAGATATTCAGACTTAGGTGTGTTTTTGGGAATATCTTCTTTTCGTTCTGTGTTACTAACGTGTTGAGAAATTGTAGGTGCAATCATGGAAAACAATGAGCTCGGAAACATACCTTTGGGGGATGTAGATGTTGAGGATGATCAAATGGATGAGGTCCCTCTTGAACCTCAAGCCAATAGACGAGGCCGACCGCCTCATGACAATGTGCCAGCTCCACTCCCACCTCCACCACGAGCGGCTCCACACTGGGTATTGCCGAATGAAGGGTATGCAAGTGCTATAGTCCCTCCCCATATTAGGGCGTGCAACTTTCAAATAACCAACGTGATGCTCACTTTTCTCGAGCAACGAGGGTTCTTCACCGGTGCACCGGGTCAAAATGCATTCAAACACTTGAAGGGGTTCGTAGATACGTGTTGGGGGAGTAAACAAACAAATGTCTTCGAGGATGTTTTGAGGCTAAGTCTTTTCCCTTCTCTCTACGGGGGAAAGCTTTAGATTGGTTGGAACGTTTGCCAAATCATTCCATTCATACTTGGGATGAATTAGTAGAGAAATTTATTTCTAAGTACTTCTCTCCTGGGCACATGGCTATTCTTCTGGATGAAATTCTAGCATTGAAGCAAGAGTCCAATGAATCACTATACGAGATATGGGAAAGGTATAGAACAATGGTGACGGAATGACCCAACAATGATATGACGGAGAACATGATTCAACTAACTTTCTACCGATGAATCAATACAACCAACCAATGTGTAGTGAATCAACTTGCCGGTGGGAACTTCATGACTACGCCTTATGCGGAGGCGTGTGATATCTTGGATGAGAAGGCGGATACTTCATTGGTGTGGCAATCTCGGACTAATGTTCCACAAGGTGACCCCAATGTGATTCACCTTCACAAAGAGTTACATAATCATGGACAAGCCATAGCCGAGTTGACTACCACCATGAACTAATTGGCAAAGGCTCAACTTCAACAAGTACAAAACCCGAGGCAAATCAATGCAATGGAGGGAGTAGGTATGATGGTGAACAAGCGAAGAACAAGAAGTCAACAAGTGCAACAAAGAGTGGACAATTTTGTACAAGATGATAGTGGATTTGATCAAGATGAATCTTACAATGACCAAGAAGAGGAGGTCCAATATGTGAACAACTTTCAAGGGCAAATAAACAACTACCAAGGCCCTAGCCAAAAACAATGGAGACCTCAAACTAATAAAGGCAATTGGAATTCTCACAACCAAGGTAATTGGAGTGGTGGAAACAATCGAAGCAATTGGAATAACAACAACAGTCAAGTCAATTGGAGTGGAAGCAATAATCAAGGGAATTGGCATAACAACAATAACCAAGGAAATGGGGGAGGCAACAATCAAGGCCGGTGGAATAACAATCAAGGAAATCAGGGGTCGGGTTTTCAAAGGCCCCCGATGTATCAACAACTGAGCAACTCACCTCCTTATCCTTCCCATGGTCTTAGTTCTTCCAACAATGAAATGGGCTGTTTTGAGAACATGTTCAAGCAAATAATGGAGAAGAATGTCGATTCCAATACTCAACTTGTTTCACATAACATCTCGATCTGTAACTTAGAAGTGCAAATGGGATAAATCACTCAAGCTTTAAATTCTCATCCTAAGGGGGAACTACCAAGCGACATGGTGGTGAACCCAAATGGTGGGAACAATGCGGGGCATGCCATGGCCATTACTACAAGAAGTGGAAGAGGTGGGAATGTACCCACCTCAAGTTAAAGGCAACTTGTGGATGATGAGCAAGTGATAAAAGAAGAGGAGATCCCGAACAATGTGGCGCAAGAAAATGATAAAGTGTGGATTGCTATTGATGCCATTGTAGAAGAGACTCAAGAGGAAGTGAACCCGTATAGGGATCATGTTATTGACATATCGAAATGGGTAGTTCAAAAGCGTAAGGCACCATTTCCTAAGCAACCTCCGCCATATCCTCAAAGGCTCGCCAAGCAAAATGGCAAAAATCAATTCAAAATGTTCATTGACATGATGAAGAGTCTCTTGATAAATGTGCCATTAGTTGAAGCCTTGGAGCAAATGCCCGGTTATGCAAAGTTTATGAAGGACTTGGTAACAAAGAAGCGGTCGATGAATTTTGAAACTATCAAGGTCACTCATCAAGTGAGTGCGATTGTGCATTCAATGGATCATAAATTGGAGGATTCCGGTGCTTTCATAATCCCTTGTACCATTGGAAGTGCCGAGTTTGCTAAAGCTCTTTGTGATCTTGGGGCCAGTATCAATTGGATGCCATATTCTATTTTTAAGACTTTGGGAATTGGGCCACCAAGACCCATATTTATGAGATTACAAATGTCCGATCGTACAATGAAGAGACCGTTGGGTGTGATTGAAGATGTATTGGTTCGTGTTGATAAGTTCATTCTTCCGGCGGATTTTGTTATTCTTGTTTTTGAATTGGACTATGAGGTGCCGATTATTCTTGGAAGACCTTTCCTTGCCACGGGGAAGGCTGTTGTTGATGTGGAAGCCGGAGAACTCACTTTTCGGGTAGGTGATGAAAAGGTGGTGTTCCACGTGTGCAAATCTATGCGGCAACCAAATTGCAATGAAGTGAGTTCTGTCATGGACTTGGTGACCGACGTGATTATTGATGATACAAGTGCCATGATTAATGTGGGTGATATGTTGGAGGCCGTCTTGCTCAACTTGACGATGACGTGATGGATGGCTTCTTGGAATGTGTGAATTCTTTACAAGGAATGGAGTCGTACAACTATGCTCCCCGAAAACTTTCCTTGGATCTTGAGAATAGGAAAACTCCTCCTACAAAGCCTTTAATTGAAGAGCCTCCTACCTTGGAGTTGAAGCCATTGCCTCCACGTCTTAGGTATGAATATCTTGGACCTTGTTCTATTTTACCGGTTATTCTTTCCTCTTGTTTGACTAACGTGTAGGTTGACTCCACATTGGCGGTGCTCCACAAGAGGAAGAAGGCTATTGGATGGAATTTGGCGGATATTCGGGGAATAAGCCCCGCATTTTGCATGCACAAGATTAACTTGGAGGAAGATGCCAAGCTATCTATTGAACATCAAAGGAGACTCAACGAAGCTATGCAAGACGTGGTCAAAAAGGAGACTATCAAATGGTTGGATGCCAGGGTTGTCTACTCCATTTCCGATAGTTCGTGGACTTCTCCGGTGCAATGTGTCCCAAAGAAGGGGGGGATGACAGTGGTCACCAATGACAAGAACGAGTTGATTCCCACAAGAACGGTGACCGAGTGGAGAGTGTGTATGGACTATCACAAGCTTAACAAAGCCATGAGGAAGGATCATTTTACACTTTCCTTCCTTGATCAAATGCTTGATAGGTTGGCCGGCCGTGCTTTCTATTGCTTTCTAGATGGATATTCGGGCTACAACCAAATCCTTATTGCCCTGGAAGATCAAGAGAAAACAACTTTCACCTATCCTTATGGCACTTTCGCTTTCAAGCGGATACCATTTGGCTTATGCAATGCACCTACGACTTTTCAAAGGTGTATGATGGCGATATTTACGGTTATAGTAGTGGACTACCTTGAAGTGTTCATGGATAACTTCTCGGTAGTCTAGAATTCCTTCGATGATTGTTTGGAAAATGTGGATAGAGTATTGGCAAGGTGTGAAGAAACGAACTTGGTGTTGAATTGGGAGAAATGTCATTTCATGGTCGAGGAAGGCATTATCCTTGGCCACAATATTTAAAAACAATGGCATAGAGATCGACAAGGCGAAGATAGAGGTGATTTCTAAACTTCCACCTCCAACTTCGGTGAAAGGCGTGCGAAGTTTCTTGGGTCACGCGGGGTTCTACCGGCACTTCATAAAGTATTTTTCTAAAGTGGTGAACCCATTGTGCAAGCTCTTAGAGAAAGATGCTAAGTTTCACTTCAATGATGATTGCATGAGAGCCTTTGAATTTCTAAAGTTCAAGTTGACAACCACTCCCATTATCATCGCTCCTAATTGGAGTATTCCTTTTAAGCTCATGTGCGATGCTAGTGATGTAGCGGTTGGAGCAGTTTAGGGGCAACACATCAACAAGATGTTTCATCCGATCTACTATGCCAGTAAGACCATGAATGATTCCCAAGTCAATTACACCGTTACAAAGAAAGAGCTCTTTGCCATTGTCTTTGCAATTGAGAAGTTCTGCCCATACTTGATGGGTGCAAAGGTTATTATTCATACGGATCATGCAGCACTTCGCTATCTTATGAGCAAGAAAGATCCAAAAGCTCGGTTGATGAGATGGGTGCTATTGTTGCAAGAGTTTGATATTGACATCCAAGATCAAAAAGGGAGTGAAAATCAAGTGGCGGACCACTTGTCTTGTTTAGATAAGGAGGGGAGGCCACATTATGGCCTTGAAATCAATGACTCCTTCCCCGACGATCAACTCTTGGCTATTTCAATGAAAGATGTACCATGGTTCGCGGATCTAGCAAACTTTCTTGTGTGTGGAATCATCCCGGATGATTTCTCTTCAAATCAAAGGAAGAAGCTCAAACGGGATTGTCAAGATTATTATTGGGATGAGCCATACCTTTTCCAGATTTGTACGGATGGGGTAATTAGAATATGTGTACCGGACGAAGAGCAAAATGTTATTCTTGAGGCTTGCCATTCTTCGCCTTATAGTGGCACCAATGGCGGTCAAAGTACTAAATTGCAGTTTCTATTGGCCCACTCTTTACAAAGATGCAAATGATATGGTAAAAATATGTGATGAACGCCAATGGGCCGGTGGAATCTCGAAGAAGAATGAAATGCTTTCACTACCATTTTGGAGATTGATATCTTTGATGTGTAGGGTATTGACTTTATGGGTTCTTTTGTGAGTTCTTGTGAAAACACCTACATCTTGGTTGTGGTTGATTATGTGTCTAAATGGGTTGAGGCCATTGCTCTACCCAACAATGAAGCGAGAAGTGTGGTGGCGTTCTTGAAAAGAATATTTTCACAAGATTTGGTACTCCGCGGGCTATCATGAGCGATGGGGGTCGCATTTTTGCAACAACGCTTTTGACACTTTGCTTGGAAAGTATGGTGTCACTCATAAAGTTACGACTCCCTATTATCCACAAGCTAGCGGTCAAGTAGAAGTTTCCACCAGGGAGATAAAGAGTATTTTGTCCAAAACAGTGAATGCTAACCGGACGGATTGGCCAAAGAAGCTTGATGATGCACTATGGGCTTATCGGACTGCTTTCAAAACTCCTATCGGGATGTCTCCATACCGGTTGGTGTTTGGCAAAGCTTGTCATCTTCCAGTACGACTTGAGCACAAAGCCATGTGGGCTTTAAAGAAGTTGAATCTTGATTGGGATGCAACCGCTAACTTGTGGGTTGCACATTTGAATGAATTGGATGAGTTCTGGTACGATACATATGCAACTTCGTCATTGTACAAAGAGAAGATGAAGTATCTTCATGACAAATACATTCGGAACAAGGATTTTAAGGTAGGCGATCTTGTTTTGTTGTTCAACTCACGGTTGAAGATGTTTCCCGGAAAGTTAAAATCTAAGTGGAGTGGTCCCTTTGAAATTGTGGGTGTGACACCTTTTGGTGATTTGGACTTGAAGAACAAATATGATGAGGTATTCCGAGTCAATGGTCACCAGGTGAAGCATTATTTGGGAAAGGTTGATGATGGCCACATGGTGGCAGTTATTCATTTCAAATGATGGTAATCTGTGTCGTGTCGTGACGTTAAATCAGGCGCTTCTTGGGAGGCAACCCATGTTTCCTTTTCTTTTCTTTTCTTCTTTTGTAGATAGGTGTTATTTTCGTGCTAACTGGATTTGAAGTGTGTTGCAGGGATGAATGTACTTTATAGGAACTGTGTCCAGAAAATTAGCTAAGTATGGAAAGAACTGCATGTACATTGTGCGGACCGTACAATTGTGATTGCTACAGCAAAAGGGAACTGCGGCTGCACAATTACAGTGCAGACCGCACGAATTGAAAGGGAAAAATGCAAACTCTCTGAAGTTGGTTTGTTAGAGAATTGTCCAAAGTGCGGCTGCACATCAAAATCTGCGGCCGCACTTCAAATTCTACGGACCGCAGATCAATAAGGGATTTTGAGCCCGGGTAACAGAGTGCGGACTGCAGTACGAATTCTGCGGCCCCACTCATCCATTTTTCCCTTAGTCGGATCGTCCAGTATAAATAGTAGACTTAGGGCTACTATTCATTTTTTTTCCCTCTCTGAGAACTCACAAATCTACAATATTGAAATCGTCTGTTAAATCATCTGCCACACACAATCAACATCTGTGATTACTCATTTGTACCACTTCATATCTAGTATGCCTCAATCACTTGTAGAATTTTTTTAATATTTTGTTTAATTTACAATTTGTTAGGTAGTTTTAGGCCATTTGTCAGTAAAAATTCAATTTTACAACCATGTGGGATTTAAACTGTAGTGGGTCAACTGATAATTGCAATATGGGGAATGGGCGAAGTCAAATTTGTGCAAAAATTATTAACCCTAGAAACTCTGCTCGTAAATGATTTGAAACCTGCGGCCACATAAGAAATTGTGCAGTCCACAGAAGTTGAGAATAGGGTCTTGGGACAATCATGATTCTGCGGCCGCACTAAAAATTGTGCGGACCGCAGAAATCCCATCGCGGTCGCAGAAAAGTGAGTGCGGCCGCAAAACAGTCCAATCTCTGTCTTCATAGAGTTGGCATTTTGGTGAATCTGATGTGCGGTCGCGATAGAAAATGTGCAGACCGCACTCTAAGTTTGCGGTCGCACGAATAATTGTGCAAATTGCAGGCCCAGTTCTGCGGCCGCAAGATTAAATTTTGCGGTCCACAATACCCTGCCTGCGGACACACTCATAATTGTGCGGACCTCACTCCCCTACCCTGAAAGCATGTTTTACACTGTGTGTTCACTGTCTCTCTGGTGAGTTCTTGTATGTTACACTTGAATTCCAACTGACACTTGTTGTTGCTTGTTATAGAAAATGGTTAGATCTCGAGGCGGAGGAGATACTTCAAAGTGGATGGGTGAACCTTCAAGAGGCCGAGGCAAAAGTAAGAAGGCTACAGTCAGCCGAGGAAGAAATGTGAATCCCTCCAAATCCAGTTCTCATGCCACCTCTAGGGAAGCATCGGAGGGCAACTCAGTTCAAGAGCAGTCGGCTGTCCAATTAAAGCAACCGGAGAGGTATCAACTTCGGGACAAGCCTTCCACATCACATAGCACCTATGAGGGTTTAGAGAGTGCCAGTCAGGCTTCGGATCCCTCCTCTACACCTGTACCTGAGGCACCAGCGACTACAATTGATGATATTTCGGATGATGGCCGAGGGGGAGATACTACAGTTGCCAGCCTTGAGAGGTCGAAGAAGAAAGAGGTCTGGGAGGACCGGTTCGTCAGTCTGGCTGCTTTCACTTACTTCCGTGGGTGGTGGCCGGTGAGATCGCTCACTCTTGAGCAATAGTTCCAATTGATAGATCTTGCAAACTGTAATCCAGCAGTCTTAAGACAATTCCACGAGCAAAAGAGGTGGATGGGGTTCACTCAGAGTGTAGTGGACGCAAAGGAGTATCTGGTCTGGGAGTTCTATGCCAATGTGGCGCACATAAATAAAGGGACACAAATGACCAAAGTGAGGAATCTGAAGGTGAGGTTTGACCAGCACACACTGAACTCCTACTTGGAGTTTGAGGATGTTGAGCCTGCACAGTACTTGGAGAAGATGGCGATGGGAGATGCAGCTCGCCCATGGCTAGATGAGATTCTTGTAGCCCCGGGGCCACCACCACCATGGATCACAGCAGGGATTCCTATTCAGCGGAACACCCTAAACTTCGAGGCGAAGGGATGACAGACTTTTGTCTGCAGCAGACTAGACCCGTTCTAGAATGAAACAAACCTTCCTATTCCGCGGGCAGTTCTAGTCGCCTCCATCATGGCCGGGTACCCGATCAATGTGGGTGTCATGATGTCGGATGAGCAATCGGTGATAGCTACAGAGATAACCGACATGCCTTTCACTTTAGCAGAGCCTTCAGCCAGTGCAGTAGCCATGACCCCATCGTCAGCCTTAGTGCCTTCCACCTAGGCTTTGAAGCCGGTGCCTATGCCCACTGCTCCACTTACTATGCTGCGAGTCTCCAAGACACCGGCAAGCCTCAACAACTGGATGCAGACAACTACTATAAAGCTGTCTGACATATCCAGTCATGTTGCAGCATAGTCATCCATTCCAGCACCCCAGATTCCCCCCACAGTTGAAGCAACTTTGAAAAAGCTCCTGAAAAATCAGAACACAATCATGGCCACTTTAGTGCAGCATGGGGCAGTGATCGAAGAGTTGGGTAAAGAGGTAAAGAAGATGAGAAAGTGGCAGACCTCTAAGAAGTCAGTGGACAAGCTTCGGAGCCAGGTTACGAAGTTTGCGGTAGCAGGTGACATTCCATTTGATATGCTGATTGACTCGCACCAC
This sequence comes from Nicotiana otophora, assembly GCA_000715115.1. Classification (NCBI taxonomy): domain Eukaryota; kingdom Viridiplantae; phylum Streptophyta; class Magnoliopsida; order Solanales; family Solanaceae; genus Nicotiana; species Nicotiana otophora. Next base: position 78,461 of record AWOL01S0030333.1, read on the forward strand.
GCAGGCCTAGATCCTACAGCACCAGCTGGCCAGTCTGAGGAGCTAGACACTGCTGCTGACACTGCCGAGGTAGTACGTCAGATATTCACCGACCCAGCCACTCCCGGAGTTGAGGATGATGAGATCCAATTGGATGAGACTGAGGTCGGTGCCACTGCTGGAGACATAGAGATGGCCATAAAGCCATAGGGAGTTTTCTTCACTCTAACCCTTCCTTTACTCCTATTTTGTTAATCATTAGGGACAATGCTTATTTTAATTCGGGGGGGGGGGGAGTTTATTTGATATATTTTGATGCTCCTGAGACATTTGGCCTTGATAACAACACGATAGGAGTCCAAGAATTACTAAAGAAAATCAAAAAACGTGCGGAAGCTAAAAGAAAATAAAGAAACAAAAAAACAACGGAAAATTAAAGATAGATTGAATTCAACAAAGATTTTCTTAAATTCAAGAAGTCTATTCTTGAAGTTGAATCCTAACAGCAACAATTAGCTAACAAAGAACTAATCGCCTTTTGTAGAGAATTAAAAACAAGAGATAGATTGTGAAACCCGACCCTTTAGAATAACAAGAACAACAATAAGCCTAAACTTGTAACCTTTCTTGAATACCTAGAAATGATCTAAGATTTAGAAAGAGTTTAATCTTACCACCTAAATTTGAGTCTTGAAGGTTGAAGAATAAATCCAAGAGTAACCACACACAAGAGTGCAAGAAAATCTCACAATATTTATTGATAATAGTCTATAATAATCTAAAATCTAAAAATAAAGAAGACACCCCTTTATATATAGAGGGGGGTCACGAAATTCCTACCTAAAAACAAGGAAATAAAGTCCTAAACTACTTTGGACAACAAGTCCAAATACCTTAGGAAAAGGAAAAACACTAGGAAACACAAACCAAGTCAATCTTGGAAAGTAACTCCAACAATCTTAGGAAAAGGAAAACATAACCTTAACTACCTAGGAAAGTAATAAATCCAGTACCAAAATATATGAAAATAAGTTAAAACCAATCTTGGATAGAATCTTGAAAGTCGCAAACCAATCATGGATAGGATCTTGGAAATCTTGAAGGCAACTTGCAAGCAACTTGGCACCAACTTGTACCCAACTTCTAACACGCCTATTGAACCTTTCTTGGGTAGAAAGTAAGTCCTTTTTATGTTATAAAAATGTGGCTTCATGTAGGACTTATTGGGCTGCAAGTTTGGACATATTTTTAGGTGCCAAATAGGTCCAATAGTGGCCTGATTTGGACCTTCTTCAGAGGATGTCTCTTGTGATCTAATCCACCTTTTCTTGGACATGAATTTGGACCATAAAATAATTATAATACGTAGACAACTCATATTCTTTTATCCTTTATCTATCGGTCCCAATTAACAACTTCTTTATTTGTACTTGAAGTCTAATGACCTTGTTTTGCAACTCTTTAGCTTGACATCTTGTTAAATGCCCTCTTTGAGATTCCAAAGCTTCATTCTTGTCCTTGAATAGATTTGAGCTTCCTAAGATGCTATCAGGCCTGTAATTAACTTAATACTATTTTCTTCCTCTTTCTCATTATGTATATATTTTCTTTACTCTCATTATGTATATTCATTACGCTTTCAATAGTTTTTGTTTTGTAGCTTCTTTTATGTTTTTTTCTTATTAGTTAGTGTTTAAATAAGTAGCTTCTTTTTGAATTAGTAGCTTCTTTTCATGTTTTAGTAGATAATAAGCCTTTGATTTTCTTAATGCCACGGTTCTTTCCAAAGGTAGTTTTGTGTGAACCGATTGACTCTTCCCAATGATGGATGGCGTGACAACCTTCTTAAGGGATTGCGTCCGTTTTTGGTTTTTAGGTAACAATAGTAGTAGTAATGAATAAAAAGACCTAATTGAGTCATGCTCCAAGAGTCAAACATGCTTCACTTGGTACCAACACACTTAACTATGTGCTTATGGTTAAAAACAAGGTTTTTGGAAAGAAATAGCTCTAGTTAGTGACCTTGTGACTCTTCTGTGACTTAGGCAATCATCGGGTGGTTTAATCGAACCATAATGATTTTCAATCTTGAGTATGGTCGTTGTGGACCCTCGACTCTATCCTCTTTAACAATCCAGCTGCGTGAGAGGTGAAATGTTTTTGTTGAAAGTTCAAGTACCCATGCGATGGCTTGAGAAGTGATTGTAGGCTCTCCTTGACCCGTTTGAAGTTCTCCATTGTCCACTAATGTTGTTATCCCTAGTCAACCCATTTGAGCTTCGAAACTTTCTCATTTGATAACCATGTTACAAGCCTTTACCCGTTTTGCCGTGACCCTATCTTGGCACCCGAGCTTTTCTTAACACTCTTGTGAAACAAATGGCTAAAAACGTAAGTTTGGGGGAGAGACGAGGAACTTGAAAGAAGTATCAAGGCACAAAAAGAGAAAAGAAATGAAGAGAAGGAAAGGCAAGAAAAGGAAAGAACAAAAAGAAAAATGCAAAAAGAAAGTGGATAAATGGAAGAGTTGACGGGATTCAAAGAAAAGTAATGATAAAAAGCATGGAGAAATCAAAGAGGGAGAAGATGAATATCATGATCAAGAAAGAGTGATGTTAAGTCTCTCTAGCCCCCCCAAGGAAAAGAAAATGCCTCAAAGAATTTGCAAAGCATGAGCCGAGAACAGAAAATGGAGTGCTTAAGGAAAGATGAACCCGCCCTATCATAACATATCCAACCTTAGTCCAAAAGCCTTCATTGCATTGTGAAAAAGCCCTACGTGATTTCGAGCCGAGTGAGATTTCATTAGTGGCGATCTACATGAGGGGCAAGTCTATAGTACTTAAAGTCGTACTTGCGACATTCTTTTTAGAGAGATGAGTGAACCTTTCGCAAATCTATGGATTGAGTGCTAAATTTCTTAAGCGAGATAGGCAAACGGAGGGTAGAGGAGGAGGAGTTTGGGATCCACAATGACCTACATAAAAGAGTGAGCTTCCTCGATGAGTAAAGTCAACTCTTGATGCTCAAGTGTCACATTAGAACTATTTGTGCATAAAAGTATAACTTCGTGCCTTGTTGATAATTCATAAGTGGTGTGGGCAATTGTTGGTCCCAATTAATGTGTGATTGAATCACTTTTGATTAGCTAGAATGTCCCTTAACTTGTGGAAGTGGGAACTAATTTACTTGCTTGAGGACAAGCAAATACTTAAGTTTGGGGGAGTTGATAAGTGGGGATTTTGACTACTTATTAGCGCTTTTTAGCTTTTGTTTTAGTCCAAGAGTATTTAATTGTGTTCCCGAAAACTAATAAAATATGCTAAAGTGCAGGAATATTGGAAGATGGACTCCCGAGATGAAATCCAACTCAAAACGGAGTAATCTGAACTCAAGGACATAAAAGGCACAAAAGCTCAAAAGAGCGGACCGCAGAATATCATTTGCGGCCACAGATATGAAGGAAAAGCCAGCAGAGTTTGGTGCAAAGTGAGGTCCGCACATGAAAAGTGCGGACGCAAAAGCTGGGCCAGAGCAAAGTTCAGAGAATGTACATTCCAAGTCCATCAAAAGTGCGAACCGCACAGGAATTGTGCGGCCGCAGAAGAAGTGCTATGCGGCCGTAGATGTAAAAGTGCGGACCGCAGAAGAGCAAGATGCGGCTGCAGTAATAAAAGTGCGGGCCGCAGAAAGAGTGCCTTGCGGCCGCAGATCAAAATTATGAGGCCGCAGACTCCCAGTCCTCACAAGTTAAGAAATCTGCGGACAGCACATGGAATTGTGCGGCCGCAGAACCTCCTGAAGGGCATTTTTGTCCGAAATTTCTAGCCATGTATAAATAGATGAGTTTCACAATTTTAGGTTAACTTTTGACATCAACAACTACAGTAGTCGTTTCTCTTTACTTCTTTTAGTAGTTTTTCATATTTTGAGCTATTTTAACGTAGATTTTATCATTTTAATCTTGCAATATGAATTTAATTATCATTTCTTCTTCTTTTTCTTCAATTTCAAGCATGAGTAGCTATATTTTTACTAGGGTTGTGATCCAACCCTAGTGTGTAAACCTTATGGGTGTTTAATTTAATGCTTGTTTATGGTTGGGTGTTTATTATTTACCCTTGTTCATATTTTAATTTGCAAAATTAATGGTTGCAAACATTGGTTCGTGCCTATTTGACTTGGTCTCTACTTGAGAAAGAGAAACTTAGTCTAGAAAAACTTGGCTAACAAGAAATTGGGTCAATCGAGGGAATGATAATCCCAATTAAAGGGTTCAACCTAGAGATAGTAATAACCCGACTTGAGCTTTCATAAACCGTTTTGTGCAATACCCATTTGGACTTGAGAAAGCCAAATTGGGCAAAACACTCTATGACCGAGAGGTATTGAGTGGTAATTGAGTGTTGATAGCTCTAATACACCCCGATCAATACAACAAGCATTAAGGTTTATATCCCATTAGGCAAACACCTAGGCGATGGTCATAGCCCTAGGCTTTTTACAAAACTTGAAAAACAACAAAAATAATTTCTTATTTTTATTTCTCAACTTGCACTCTTAGTTTTAAATTAGACTTAAAAACAACTCCAATTTGAGGAAGTGTAAATTGAGATAGTCAAATTTACATACAACAATATATACTCCTAACTCCCATATATAGCTCCCTGTGGAAATCGACCCCGACTCTTGTTGGGTACTATTATTACATTCGACCGTTTTATAACCTTGAATTGAGATGTGAAATTGGGCGAGATCAGCAAGAAAGTTGGCCTGTAAAATGTATATCAAAATCAGAAAACCCATTATAACAGATAAATGAAGAACAAACAGTAAGAGTACAAGTACGGTACCACTGCCACATTGTGAATGGTGGTGTTCAACATGTACTCCCTAGTAAGGGAGTGTATCTATTTCTTATCTTTCTCTGAAGCCAGTGGCTTCATGTAGTTGGCAAGATCTACCGGCTTGGAAACCAGATGACATCCCTTCAAAACTGAGAGAGTGACACTCCTCATTCCCTGGGGATCTGGAGAAGGGGGTGAATAATTGTGCCCCAAATTCTCGTGGTCGGGAGACTGGGGAGGAGGAACACCCTCCTTTCGGTAATCCGTAGCCGGTGGAGGAGATGTAGTAGTTATTGTTGGCAGAGCAGCTGCAATAGGGGCAGTGCTGATTATTGGTTACTCATCAACCAAAGGCAGAAGAGGTTCGGTTTTCAACTTCACAGGACCGAAGACAACAATAGGGGTCGAAAAGTGAGAATCGACATTCTCTACTATCTCCATTTCACCACAAAGCACTCAGACCTCACCTTCGGTTGGGATTCTAAGCTATCCCGATTAAGCACTTGGTTGAGCTGATGAAGATCGTTGTCTCCGTTGAAAGGAAGCCTCTTCATCACCACTAGCTTCCCCATCATTATCAATGACCACAGTGGTCGCGACCGGCTAAGGCGTGGCCTTCTTTATTTTCTTATTTTTATCCCCAACAAAGGAAGAATGCCGCCTTTTTGGTTTCTTGTTCTCTAGTTGGGGACTCCGAGAGGAAGCGCCTCCACCGGAGGCAGATCCAAGGGCACCGCTCCGAGTGAGAGCATCTTGGAGCAATCTCGCAGCCTCCACAGGATCGGCCAAAACGTCCACTTCGGGGGAAGTAATAGAGCCCTGCGGGAGTCTTGAATCAAACAAAAGGTGTAGTTAGAAAATTTATTTATGTTGGTATAGAGGAATAAGGAAGAAGGACTCAGCTTACCGTGGTTCTTGGCCTTCCACCCATATTTGGGGTCCATCTCCTTCCACCGACGGGTCTCTAGCGTTGTGATATCCAGCATCTTCTGAACCCATTGGTCCAGGCGTTGGACCCTCGGTGGTATCCACTGAGCAGCTAAAACAAAAAGAATAAAGGGTTCATTAATAACGGGGAATGATTCTTTTTACGAAGGAAAGAGATGAATAAAATACAAACTTACGTGAGCGGTTCCATGATTCAGGAAGGACAGAGTTGTGGCCGAGATGATATCCCTAGTAGCAATGATGATAAACCGCTTCATCCATCCACGGTCATTATCATCATCCACGTTGGTGAGAAGAGCATAGTTTCCATGCTTACTGAAATTTATTACACCCCCACAGAAGATTTTGGGGGAGTAGAGGTTCGTCATATGTGACAGGGTTAGGGTTTTCCCCGTCTCCATGCACATCCGGCGCTGACAAGCCACCGTTCGCCATACAAAGGCGCCCATTTTTGCCAAGATGACCTGGTACCATGGCAAAATGCCAAGATCATGAGGTCAAGCCCCCCCCCCCACAAAGAAAATGGACCCAAGGTGAAGCGATACGTATAGACATACGTAAAGCCTTCCTTAGATAAGGTAACTCGCTCTATCAAGTCAAAAGTGATGATGTTAAGATCTGGGCTATTGTAATCCTCCTTCACAGCAGGAATACTGGAAGGACGAATAGATAAATGATATCTGTTAACGGCCCAAGTCCGTGAAGACGCAGAAGAAAACTTCTCTTGGAAGTCATTGACAGTGCATAAGTGTTTTGGTATGATGGTGCTTACCGTCGGAGGATCAGCATCAACATCATCCTCTTTATCTTTGCTTCTCTTCGAGCCTCCATCGAAGAGAAGACCAGAGTTTTTAAAAGATTCAGTGAAAGAAGCCATAATAGTAAGAAGATGAAGGAGTTTTTTGAAGAGAATCAGAGAGAGATGGAAAAAGAAGAAAGTTAAGTGCAAAGAGTATAATGAACTTATGAAAATTTTAGAAGTGAAAAAGGTAAAATGATGAGTATAAGTAAAGATATAGACTTCTAAAATCGTGGTCACGATTACATCGAGAACCGGCAAAAATATTGCTGAATCGTGGGGCAACTCGTGTTCGGGGTATTAAATGCGAGGAGATGTGCGTCTTATCAAGCGTCAGAGACTGTTCAGAAGGTTTTCAGAAGATTTTCCGCCAAGAAAGGGATCTTCACCAACTTTCCGGTGACACGAAGATATGCCACCGGAAAGCATGGGGACTATATGTATAGGATAAAATTAGTTTATATTAAATGATCGAATGATAGTGTGACACGTGAAACCGGAGACAGGAGGAAGACAAATCGAGTAAGAACCAAGACCGGGAACAACAACTGCAGTTATCATCGAACAGCCTCGAAAGGAGCATAATCAACGTGAGCGGGTCGAATGTTTGTTAGTAGATTGCATTTAATGAAAACTATTTCCTAGTATTAAATAGGCAACCGTTACAAAGAATTTTGGCATGCCATGCCGTCACGTATTCATCAATGGCCCCCTCATTTAGGAGGAGCTTGATCCTAGGATCTTCTTTCCTAGGTATAGCTATAAATAGTAGTTTCAACAGTTATTGTAAGGAGAGGAAATTCTTGGCATAAATTCTGTTGCATTCTATTCTCAAGCTAAATAAGATAACTTTACTTGTTCTTACATATTTTTCTTATTTTTGTCCTCTGAAGCATCGCTCCTGGAGCCAGGCTAGCCATTCTTTTTTGTCTTAACGTTAAGTCTTATTTTTAATCCTGTTATTTATTATTTTTGGATTATATCAGTTCGCTTGTCTATAAATCACATAATAAATTCAACTGTATCATTTTACGGGTAAACAAGTTAATCAACCCATATTATTATTACCCACTTTATTAATTCAAGGACTCTGTTAGCAACCTACTATTCTCATCAGGAATTACAGGTAAAATATTCTTGCCTGTGATTTTGTAGTTTAATCTTTTTGTGCCTTATGTATATTTTTTATGTTGTCCTTACTTTTTCCATTGCCAGGAAATCTGAAAGGATTTCTTTGAGTCATCTGTCTCCCATCCTATGACTAAATTCTTTTTTATCAATTCATGAAAATATGGAAAATTATTAGGAGACGGACACAAGTTTTGTATTATTTTCCTTTTCATCATTCATCTTATAGGCATTTGTGTGAAGTTTCTGTTTCTTCCAGGTATGAATCATGTATACGGTCGAAATAGATTTCAGCCTTCCCATGTTCGATCGAGTTCGAACGTTAAAAAGTCGGAATGAGATTTTGGGAGTAAGCTCTGAGGTCGGTACTAATGAACCTCGAGCCCGAAGGTCTCTCAAGGAGGCGGCTCGATAATCCTATTGAGACCGTGACCAAATCGATCCGCAAGGCACTGCTTCGAGGTCGAAAATGCATGACGCTCATCTCGAAGGTCAAACTCGATCCAAGACCGAAGGGCCCGACCAAGTAACGAGTTCGAGCTAGTATCGAGCTCACAGACAAGAGCCGTTGCAACCGCACCAAGAGAGAGAATCTTGGCAGGAATCAAGGAAGAGACAAGTCATCATGGGCCTTCCACTATATGTTTTATTTTATTATTTTTTAATGACCCTCTTCTATAAAAGGGGGAATCCTTGTAAGCTATGGAGGGAAAAAAGGAAGATCACTTCTTATATTGATAGTTATCCCCTTGTGCTTGTTTTACTTATTCATTCTTTTCGCTTATTATTTTCATCCTCACAGTCAACAATACACATATTTCCATTTCTTTACGCGATTTATATCGAATTGTATCGCATATCCTTAGAACCATACACAAATCTAACGTTATCCGATTTTTTCGGTAAACAGTTTGGTGCCCACCGTGGGGCTAAGGGTAACAGTGATCGTTTGATATAAATCTAAAGTACACGCCAGTTTGTAGCTTCAAATCAGCAATGGCTTCACCTATCGACCACGAAGCCGGCCTTCAAGATGAAACCAACAAATTGGCACCCGGGGCTGGAAGGCCACTCGATGATGGCACTGAGGCTCGAATCGAAGCACCTGAAATTCGAGCCGAAGTACCATTGGTTGTCAATTCACAAATAGCTCTAGGGACGAATCAGCGTTCCGAACCGAAAAGAAGCATTCAGGGCAGTACTCACTCTGTAGCTCGAGACACCCATAACATGGAGGAGATCGGAGTCAGCTTACAGATGATCTTCGAGATATTACAAGCCCAGCAAATAGCGATAGCTCAGTTGAAGAGCCAAACTCAGGTACAAAGCAGGCCGGAGCCCAATCCGCTTCGAGAAGTAACCCACAGAACGGAACCAGCCATAGAGAAGTCAAATGAGCAAGAATCGAGGACTACTCCCAAAATTACCAAATTGCTCGAGGAACTCACAAAACGAGTCGAAGCCAACGATAAAAAAAATAGAAACATATAACTCTAGGGTCAACCAGATCCCGGGAGCTCCACCAATGATAAAAGGTCTAGATTCGAAAAAATTCATTCAAAATCCTTTTCCCTCGAATGTAGCCCCAAAACTAATCCCCAAAAAATGCCGTATGCCCGAAATACCCAAATTTAATGGAACGACTGACCCCAACGAGTACGTCACTTCTTACACGTGTGCTATCAAGGTCAATGATTTGGAAGACGATGAGATCGAATCTGTATTATTGAAAACTTTTGGTGAAACCCTGTCAAAGGGGGCAATGATATGGTATCATAATTTACCATCTAACTCCATTGATTCTTTTGCTATGCTTGCAGATTGCTTCATAAAAGTACATGTCGGAGCCATAAAGGTCGAAACCAGAAAGTCGGACCTGTTCAAGGTAATACAATAGGATAACGAGATGCTAAGGGAGTTCGTAGCTCGTTTTCAAATGGAACGAATGGATCTGCCACCAGTCACAGACGATTGGGTTGTTCAAGCTTTCACTCAAGGTCTTAATGAGTGGAGCTCGAGGGCTTCACGGCGGCTGAAGCAAAATCTGATTGAGTACCCAGCTATTTCTAACCAAATACCTCATCCTTTTCCTGTAGATCTCAGCCTTCAAACACCATGAAAATGCAGCAAAAAGCTCCTTAAAATCCAGTCCAAAAACGCTCCAAAAATGCTTCAAAACCCCCAAACTTCAGCTTTGAATCACCCCAAAACCACCTTTTACCCAGCTGAAAATTCACCGTTGTAACATCATTTTTTCAGCTGTAAAAATCAGCTTTGAAGCACTGCTTTCTCAACCATTTTCAGCCATCGAAGCAGCCAAAAAAGGGCCTCAAAACCCAGCTCTTAAAACCAGCCCCAAAATAACCATGAGAATCCATGGCGTGAACCCCTTTTCCTTAGTTTCAGTTGCAATCGGTTAGTGAGGTTCAATCCGTCGAGGTTGTTCGTTGAGGCTCCAATCACAGTCCAAAATTAGAGCCATATTTTTGTTTGGCGAGAACCCTTTAAGGTCCATTTCTTAACATACTCTCCAATTTTATTGACCTTGTATGCCCATGCATTTGTTTGACTGATTATGTGAGATGATGCTCTTTATTTTGTTCTTGGTATGATTCTGTGTTACATATGCTTAATTTTGTGTAGATCTTCTGAGTTTAAATCAAATATTTTGTGGTTGATATATCATTTTTATGGTGTGTAACCTTAACAAAAATATTTATTGTGTTCTGAGCAACTGCTCCATTTAGTTGATAACATGAAAGGTGAATTAAGTCTTAAGATACTCTTTTGGAAAAAGACAAGTTAAGAAAATTAAGACGCAGAGGTTCAAGTTAGAAAACAAACGAGAAATAACAGGCCGTGGGATTTGCGGGTTAAAATGAAAGTAAATTAGGTCGAAATGATATTGGGTGGAGTAACAATTTCAATTGAATTTTGTTTGGCATGTGACGTTTTGAGTTGCATATTGTTTAGATCTTGTTTACTGATGGGATTTTTGGGCCGTTAAGAGCATGCTTAGGTTGTAGATACACGAGTAGGCAAACTTTAGGATTTTCTATTTTTATTAGAGGTTAGAGTTTGTCCCTTAGTTTATTATTATTTTATCCTTGGAAGGCCCCACAGAGTTTGTAAATATTTTTATCTGGGGAATGACCCATAGTATTATGTAATGAGAGCCACAGATGGAATGACGTTGAGGAAGCGTAGTATAGAACTTTTGATAGTTTTATTTCTTCTTTTATTTTCTTTTATTTAGGTAGGGACAACCTCGAACCTCTTTTGTGTTTGTTTTCCTTTTTGTATGTTTTACCTCAATTAGAGTAGTCTTTAAAGCCAACTTGACCAAGTATGCAACCGTACTAGTTATGGGACTCGGGGAATACCTAACACCTTCTCCTTGAGTCCATTTAACTCCCTTACTCATAGTATCTGGTGCAGACTAAGTTTTAGAGTCAAATGTGTTTTGAAAGGAAAACTACTTTTAAAATGGTGACTTGGTATACCCCAAAATAAATGTCAGGTGGCGACTCTGAAGAATCCATTTGAACACAATCTTTTGTCACTTTCAGTTGAAAACCCTTTTGAGCTTTAAAAATCACTTTATATCTTTTTAAAGGGGGGTTAAGGGTAAAAATGGTGTGACACAATCCTCTAATAAGCCTTTTCCACGAATATCCAATTTCGGACGGCTTGAATCGAGCCAAAATAACTTAATATCATAAATATAAATCATAGAAAACTATTCTGGATAATAAAGTTGCAATATTTTAAATAAATCAAAAAGTCAACTCCGTGCCCACATCTCGAAACATTGACCAAACTTACAAAATCCGAACACATATTCAATAACGAGTCCAACCATACCAAAATTATCCGATTCCAACTTCAAATCGACTTTCAAATCATTAATTTATAGTTTAGGAAGTTTTCACAAAAATCCCTAATTTTTCCAACTCAAAGCACTAAATAAATGATAAAAACAATGATGGATTCATAAATAATAAGCAAATCCGAGTCAAAAATACTTACCTTGATCCAATCCTTGAAAATTCCTTCCAAAATCGTCCAAAACTGAGTTCTCTAACTAAAAGTGTGGAAAATGAAATAAACCTTGGACTCTAACTCTTTTCTGCCCAGTTATTCCGCTTTTGTGAACACCTGGTCGCTTATGAGACACCGCATCTGCGGAAAAATCCATCGCAGGTGCAGCCTCAACTAAACTCAGGGATTTCCGCTCATGCGAATAAAAACGCCCACCTGCGCTCCTGCTTCTGCGGACCATAACCTCCGCTCCTGCAATCCCAGACCATCTTGGCCATATCCGCTTCTACGACCAATCCCCCGCAGCTAAGGGCTCGCAGATGTGGAAACCTCCTCGCATCTGCGGTCTCTGCCCAACCCAGCTACTCTTTGCTTCCTGCGCATCTGCAGCATCGCACCTGCGGCCAAGCCCACCGCAGGTGCGATGACACCATAAACTCAGTTGTTCACAGCAATTTTCCTAAGTCCAAAATCACCATACGGAACTATCAAAACCATCAAAACTCCATTCCAGAGTCTTCTATATAAAAGTCAAATTCCGGTCAACTCTTTTAACTTAAACTTTTAACCTTGGGACTAAGTGTCCCAATTCACTGTGAAACTTACCCGAACCCAAACCAGCCACCCCGGCAAGTCACGTAACTATACTTTAACATAGAAGAGGCAATAAATAGGGGAACGTGACTAAAATACTCAAAATGACCAGCCGGATTGTTACATCATCCCCCTCTTAAACCAAACGGTCGTCCTTGAACGAGTATAGAAACATACCTGTAGTGATGAAAAGATAAGGATAACGGCTACGCATATCATGCTCGATCTCCCAAGTCACCTCCCCGAGTGGTTGACCCCTCCACTGAACCTTCACCGAAGCAATGCTCTTTGACCTCAACTTTCAGACCTGTCTGTCCATGAGGGCCACCGGTTCCTCAACATAAGTCAAATTCGTGTCCAATTGAACTGAGTTAAAGTCTAAAACATAAGACAGATCACCGTGATACTTTAGGAGCATGGAAACATAGAACACTGGGTGAACTGCAGATAAGCTAGGTGGCAATGCAAGCTTGTAGGACACCTCCCCCTCTCTCTCGAGGATCTCAAAAGAACCAATATACCTAGGGTTCAACTTGCCCTTCTTTCCGAATCTAATCAAACCCTTCATAGGTGAAACCCTAAGCAAAACCCTCTCTCCAACCATGAATGCAACATCACGAACTCTCTGATCGGCATAAATCTTCTGCCTAGGTTGTGTTGTACGAAGCCGATCCTGGATCAACTTGACTTTCTCCAAGGCATCTCGAACCAAATCTGTGCCCAACAACCTAGCCTCACCCAGCTCAAACCAATCAACTGGAGAACGGCACCGTCTCCCATACAGGGCCTTATAAGGAACCATATGAATACTCGATTGGTAGCTGTTGTTGTAGGAGAACTCTACAAACGGCAAGAACTGATCCCAAGATCCCCTGAAACCCATAACACATGTACAAAGCATATCCTCTAATATCTGAATAGTGAGCTCGGACTGTCCATTCGTCTCGGGTGAAATGTTGTACTTAACTCAACCCGTGTGTCTAACTCACATTGTACGACCTTCTAGAAATACGATGTTAACTGCGTGCCTTGATCAGAAATAATAGACACCGGCACACCTTGAAGATGAATAATCTCACGGATATAGATCTCAGCCAGCTGCTCTGAAGAATAGGTAATCACCACCGGAATGAAATGAGCCGACTTGGTCAACCAATCCACAATCATCTATACAACGTCAAATTTCTTCAAAGTCCGTGTGAGCCCAACAACGAAGTCCATGGTAACATGCTCCCATTTTCACTCGGAAATCTCAACTCTCTGAAGCAAACCGCCTGGCCTCTGATGCTCATACTTCACCTATTGACAATTTAGACACTGAGCCACATACTCTACTATATCTTTCTTCATTCTCCTTCACCAATAGTGTTGTCTCAAATCCTGATACATCTTAGCGGCACCCGGATGAATGGAGTACCGCGAACAGTAGGCCTCCTGAAGGATTAACTCCCGTAACCCATCCACATTAGGCACACATAACCAGCCCTACATACGTAACACACCATCATCTCCGATAGAAACATCCTTGGCACCACCATGTTGTACCGTGTCCATAAGAACAAGCAAATTGGGATCGTCATACTGACGCTTTCTGATGCGCTCATATAAGGAAGACCGAGAAACCACGCAAGTAAGAACCCGACTGGGCTCAGAAATATCCAATCTCACAAACTGATCTGTCAAGGCTTGAACGTTCATGGCTAGTGGCCTCTCTGCTGCCGGTAGATATGCCAAACTACCCAAACTCTTTACCTTTTTACTCAAGGCATCGCCCACCACGTTGGCCTTCCCGGGATGATATAGATTAGTGATATCATAGTCTTTAAGCAACTTTAACCATCTTCGTTGCCGCAAATTGAGATCCTTCTGCTTGAACATGTGCTGGAGACTTTGGTGGTCTGTATAGACCTCACATAAAATACCGTACAAGTAGTGCCTCCAAATCTTCAAGGCATGGATAATAGCTGCCAATTCCAAGTGGTGGACAAGATAATTCTTGTCACGGACCTTTAGCTGCCGAGACGCGTAAGCAATCACCCTACCGTCTTGCATCAACATCGTGCCAAGGACAACACGTGATCCATTACAACACACAGTGTAAGACCCCGAACTCGTAGGTAACACCAATACCAAGGCTGTAGTCAAAGCAGTCTTGAGCTTTTGAAAGCCTGCCTCACACTCTCGGACAATCTGAAAGGAGCACCTTTCTGGATTAATCTGGTCATAGGTGCATCAATGGATGAGAAACCCTCCACGAAACGACGATAATATCCGGTCAAACCAAGAAAACTCTGAATATCAGTAGTTGAAGACGGTCTGAGCCAACTCTAAAATCTTCTTCGGATCTACCTTGATCCTTTCACTCGACACCACATGACCCAAAACGCCACCGAGTCAAGCCAGAATTCACACTTTGAGAATTTTGCATACAACTTCTTCTCTCTCAAGGTCTGGAGCACGATCCTCAAATGCTGCTCATGATCCTCCCGACTGGTGGAATACATCAGGATATTGTCAATAAACACAATGATGAATTAATCAAGATATGGCTGAAATACACTGTTCATCAGGTGCATAAATGCTACTGGGGCATTGGTCATCCCAAATGACATCACAGGGACTTCATAATGACCATATCGAGTCCTGAAACCAGTCTTTGGAATATCCGGATCCCGAATCTTCAGCTGATGATACCCTGACCTTAAATCAATCTTTGAGAACACTCTAGCACCCAGTAGCTGGTCAAATAAGTCATCAATGCACGACAATGGGTACCTATTCTTCACTGTAACCTTGTTCAACTACCGATATTCAATACCTATCCGCATAGAACCATCCTTCTTTTTCACAAACAGAATCGGAGCACCCAAAGGTGACACACTAGGCCTGATAAAACCCTTATCGAGCAACTCTTGCAACTGCTCCTTCAAATCCTGAAACTCCGCTGGTGCCATACGATATGGTGGAATAGAAATGGGCTGAGTGCCCGGTAACAAGTCAATACCGAAATCAATATCTCTATCGGGCAGCATGCCCAAAAGATTTACTGGAAATACATTTGGGATGTCTCTCACTACCAAAACTGACTCAATAGTAGGAGTATCGACACTGACATCTCTCACAAAGGCTAGATATGCATCACACCCCTTCTCAACCATCCGGTGTGCCTTAAGGAAGGATACAACCCTGCTAGAAACATAATCCAGTGTACTCCTCCACTCTAACCACGACAAACGTGAAAAAGCCAGTGTCACAGTTTTGGCGTGACAATCCAGAATAGAATGATAGGGCGACAACCAATCCATGCCCAAGATAACATCAAAGTGTACCATACTGAGTAACAATAAAAACCACCAATAAAAACTAAACAAGACCGATACATACAGTCCACAATAATAGAATCTCCTACAGGCATGGACACATAAACAGGAGACCTCAAGGAATCACGAGACATATCTAAATACGGAGAAAAGTAAGATGACACATATGAATAAGTGGATCCCGGATCAAATTAGACTGATGCATCCCTATGATAAATCGGAACCATACCTGTGATAATTGCGTCTGATGTGACTTCCTTCGTCCTACCCGGAAAAGCATAAAATCTGGTTTGGCCTCCTCCTCTAGGGCGACTTCTACCCGCTTGACCCCCACCCCTAGCTGGTTGTGCGGGTGGAGCGGCAATTGGAGCAGCAACCAAGGCCTATGAAGTCTGTGGACCTGATGGAATACGTGGAGCCTGAGTAGCCTGTGGAGGTACACCCCTCATGAGTCTGGGGTAGTCCTTCACCATATGTCGGGTATCATCACACTCAAAGTAAGCTCTCGATAGGTGTGGTTGTTGAAACTGGCCCTGGCCTGGTCGACTAGACCTAACTCTGAAGGCACCCTATGTAGGAGGTGCACTAGATAGCGGCTGAGAAAAATGGGTAACCTGAGACCTCGGAGTAACCGGAGCACCACTAGAAGATGGAAGTGGTGAATGAACTAGACGGCTCACATATCCTCTATAATGATGGGTTGTAGCTGCAGCGTGGCCACCACTAAATTCTCCAGTACCTCGAGGCCTTTTGGCCTCCCTGTCATCTCTCACGGCCCCGCATACCCTCTAACCTCGATACGATCTCTAACACTTGCTGATATGGGGTATCTGTCTCCAACTCTCGAGCCATACTGAATCTAATACCATAGTTGAGCCCCTCGATGAATCAACAGACTAGCTCTCTGACTGTAGAAACCAAGGCAAGGTGCATGTCTGGACAACTCACTGAATTTGATAGCATACTCTGACATTTTCATAGTACCCTAGCGCAACTGCTCAAATTCCGCGGGCCATGCATCCCGAAGGGTCTGGGAAACAAACTCTCTCAAGAAAATCTCTGAAAACTGAATCCATGTAAGTGAAGCTGCATCATCTGGGCTACCTTCCTCGTAAACCTGCCACCACTGATATGCTGCTCCAGACAACTGAAATATAGTAAAAGAAACTCCGCTCGTCTCCACAATACCCATGGTGCGGAGAATATATTGGCACTTCTCTAGAAAACCATGTGCATCCTCTGTAGCTAGGCCGGTGTAAGTAGGAGGATGATACTTCTTGAACCTCTCAAGTCTAAGCTACTCCTCCTCAGATGCCACTGCCCTAACCTTGGGCTGAACCGGAACAACGGGTTGCGCTCGCATAACCCTTGGACCTGATCGACATGGATCCGCTGCTCTGGAGTACGGGCCGCGGGAGTCTAAGCTCCTTCCCTAGCCTGAGATGTAGTTGGAGCAAGTGGAATCAACACCGACTGAGCTAGAGTACCGAACATGCTCAAGAACTGTGATAGGGTCTCCTAAAATGCAGGGGTGGCAACAGGCGCCTCGGGTGCCTCTCCCCCCCAACTGTAGCTACTGGTGGCTCCTCAATCGCAGCTCGAGCTGGTGCTCTAGTTGCACCACCTGCCCCTCCTCAGCCCCGGGGCCTCTCGTGACTCTAGCAAGGGCACGGGTGTCTGATCGCCGGATCCAACAGTGCATCTCCTCACCATCCGTGAAAGAATAGAAAGCCAAGATTCAGATTTCGAAGTCAACAAATTCGCATGATAAGGAATCAAAGAAGTGGAATATTCCTAACAGATCTGTAGCCTCTCGAATATAAGTACAGACGCCTCTGTACCGATCCGCAAGACTCTACTAAACCTGTTTATGACTTGTAACACCTATGAACCAAGAGCTCTAATACCAACTTGTCACGATCCCCAATTTTCCACAGAAGGATGTCATGATGGCACCTAGTCTCTAATCTCTAAGACTAGGTAAGCCTAACATGCATGGAGAAATAGCGGAAATAATAATAAAATTCAAATTTAAACCATCTAAACTATCGTAATAGAACTCAACAGTACAACTGACAATAACTCCTAAAATCTGGTAGAACTGAGCCATAAGCTCTACACAGGTATACTATAAAATCCCTAGTACAACACTATCTAGATAAAGAGTAAACAATAGTAAAATAAGGATATAAGGTGACTCCGAGGTCTGTGAACGCCGGGCAGGTATACCTTAAAGTCTCTGAACTGTATGATCTCAGAGTTGAGGTACCTGGATCTGCACAAAAATATGCAGAAGAGTAGTATGAGTACACCACAACTATACCAAGTAAGTATCAAGCCTAATCTTGGTAGAGTAGTGACGAGGCTAGGTCAAGACACCTACTAGGATAAGAAAAACTGAACGAGTATAGTATAGTCTAATAGTGAAAATGAGAAAATAGTGGCAATAAAGCAATACAACAAGGTAAGCTACAACTGAATTTAAAGCAATAAAGGCAACAAGGAAGGAACACAGAATATCAAAAAAATAATGCGGACAAATACAAGTAAGGTAACTGAGAGATGATAACAAGAATCACAACCGAAGTACCACCTCGTAACCTCATTTCACAATTACAATCACAATCTTTCCTTATACCGCTGCGCGAGCCTTACATTTAGATAGTTTTGAAAATATTTTTTCTAAAATAGCTACATGCAGTTTAGCCCCCCTTATGTCACCGCGTGGCTTCAAGTAGTTCCCTTACTAGCGACACACATATAAATCACACCTTATACCGCCGCATGCATATTAACTCATATCCTTATACTGCCGCATGCACATCAATATCACAATACAATAACAACTCGCACCACAAGTGCCCATATGCCACAACTTGCCAAAATCATCAATACCAAAGTTTTCACAACATATAGCCTACGGCTCAACCACAATATGTACAAGAATCTCAATAATTACAAAATAAAAGTGAATAGCTCAACAAGGAAGATATCTCAACAATTAACAACTTTGCCTCGATGTGATAACGACTTTTACAACTTCAACACCAATACCTCAACAAGAAGATATTTTATGAAATAACAACTTCAAGTAAGGTGGTTCAACAACTTAAGATGTAATAAAATAATAAAGGAAACAATAACTTCAACTAAAGCATATAATGAAAATTAACAAGTAAGAGGTAGAACAAGTGCTACAACGTCAAATAAGCATGTAAGAGTAGATTAACAAATGTAAGAATAGATTAGCAATGAAAGATGTGACATGTTATAACAATTCAATTAAAGGAATAGAAAGAGTCAAAATAGCCTTAACCGGTCAAATACTACATGTAGCCCGTGTACCCACTCGTCACCTTACGTACATTGCTTTCACATAACACAAATAGTACAATCAACCCAAATCTTAAGGGGTAGTTTCGCCACCCAAAGTTAGGCAAGATATTTATCTCAAGTAAGCTAAATCAATCCCCTAATAAGTATTTTCCGCGAATATCCAACTCTGGACGGCTCAAATCCAAAATAATTTAATACCATAAATACAAATCATAGGAAACTATTCAGGATAATAAAGATGCAATCTTTAAAGAAAATCAAAAAGTCAACTAAAAAAGTCAACTCCGGGCTCGCATCTCGGAACCCGATCAAACTTACAAAATTCGAACCTCCAATTCAATAGTGAGTCCAACCATACCAATATTATCCAATTCCGACCTCAAATCGACCTTCAAATTCACAATTTATAATTTAGGAAGTTTTCACAAAAATCCCTAATTTTTCCAACTCAAAACACTAACTAAATGATAAAAATAATGATGGATTCTTGAATAACAAGCAAATCTGAGTCAAAAATACTTACCCTGATATAATCCTTAAAAGTTCCCTCGGAAATTGCCCAAAGCTGAGTTCTCTAACTCAAAGTGTGGAAAATTTAATAAACCCTCGACTCGTAACTCTTTTCTGCCCAGTTATTTCGCTTCTGCGGACACCTGGTCACTTCTGTGACACCGCACCTGCGGAAAAATCCATCGCAGGTGCGGCCTCAACTAAACTCAGGGATTTTTGCTACTGCGAATAAAAACGCGCACCTGTGCTCCTGCTTCTGCAGACCATAAGGTGCATCTGCGCGTCCGCACCTGCGGATGACCTCCGCTTTTGCGATCCCAGATCATCCTAGCCATATCTGCTTCTGCGACCAATCCCTCGTACCTACGGGCTCACAGATGTGGAAACCTCCCCGCATCTGCGGTCTCTGTCCAGCCCAGCTATTCTTCGCTTCTGCGATCTCCCCGCCGCACCTGCGGCCAAGCCCACTGGAGGTGGGAAGACATCAGAAACTCAGCTGTTCACAGCAATTTTTCCAAGTCCAAAATCACCATACGGAGCTACCGGAACCATCAAAACTCCATTCCGGAGTCGTCTACACAAAAGTAAAACTCCGGTCAACTCTTTCAATTTAAGCTTCCAACTTGGGAATAAGTATCCCAGTTCACTCCGAAACGCACCCGAACCCAAATCAACCACCCCGACAAGTCACGTAACTACAATTTAACATAGAGGAGGAAATAAATATGGGAACATGGCTAAAATGCTCAAAATAACTGATCGGGTCGTTGTATATATATATATATATATATATGTGTGTGTGTGTGTGTGTGTGTGTAGAGCTAATGGTAGTGTACTTATCAAGATTAAAGTTGAATCCCTTAATATTTCCCACAAATAACACCATATGTTTTTTTCTTCCTTACTTCCTAAACAATGAAAGTTATATACCAATATAATGTATTAACAAATAACTGTGGCAAAAGCACCAACAATTAGAAGAAAAAGTCAAAAAAAAAACTTATGTACAAAGAATTTCTAATGAAAAGAAGAAGAATGGTCAATGAAAAAGAAGAGACGAAAGTGACGAAAAGGAGAAGATGTGCTTTATTATTTATGGTAACCAAAATACAAATAGTAACTTACATGGGCATTAAGAAGAAAGTATATTGAGTAATTGTAATTAAATGGGCATTAAGTGTATTAATAATCATAATGAACGTATTTATTAAAACATGCTATTAAGACATGATATTTTCTTAATTTAGTAATGGTAGAGCAATGTACGAAAATGAGAGAGAAACCCAATAACTGAAAGATTTAGCTGTTATTTTTTTCTTTTGTAACTGAAATCAATATAATGAGATGTAATAAATAAGATAGAGAATGATCAATTTCTAATTACTAAACAATTAACTTGAATTTGTTATATAGTTTCTTGTTGATTGTAGCATGCATCCAGTTTTCCTGATAAAAGAAAAGAGGTAAGTATTTTGAGATTAAAATCCACAAAGAAAATCTACATATAAAAGTATAAGAATCATGTAGGTTCCTTATCATCAATAAATATCATATCCAAGGCAATCAACTCTCCATTTTTCTTGAGATTAAAAGAATCCCACATTCTACAAATTCTAACCCTTCTCAATCAATCATCCCTTTGAAGACCCAACTCTAAAAGAAAAGAATATGACATTCTAAAAAAATAATGAAAATCAAGAGAAAGCAAGCAAGTTACAGCATGAACAACATTCATCACTAATCTATATGTAGTCCATTAAAAAAGAGTATCAATAGGCACAAGATTAATTATCAATTTAATAATTAGAAATTAATACACGTTAAATATCATTGTAATTAGAAATTTTGAGGATGAATAGAGAATTATTAGGAAAAGATATTTGGAAAAATCAAACGGCTATACCATGTCATGAACTGAAGAAAGGCTGAGAATTTTACCTTGGAAGGAAGCTCTAACCTTCGAGGGAAGAGTCGCTCAGAACGTGGGGTGCGTTAAAAGAAAGCACAACGGCTATATAGACTTTTATTGTCAAAGGGGAAAACTAAACGGAACAATAATTTGCAATCACTTTTGGAGGAGGGAAAACTTGAGTGAAGAGAAGAATCAAATACACAAGAAGTAAGAAGGAGAAGACATGGAAACGTTTTTTTTCAGTCAAGAGAGAAAGAAGAGTAATAAAGTAGCGACTGTTGGTGAAAAAAAAGGTAGGTGAAAAAAAAAAAAAAGCGATCGTTGAGGTTTTTATTGAACGGCAAAGGGTCAAATATATCCCTCTATTTTTAAAAATGGTCTAAGAATACCCCTCGTTATACTATTGGGTTATCTATACCCCTGCAGTCATACTTTTGGTTCAAATATACCCCTCATTTAAACAGAGGGACACGTGTCATCGTCCTGTTGGTGAATTTTAAATATCTCCTAATTAATTAAAAAGACACATTACCCATACCCGAAAAATAATATTATTTTTTGTAAAAACTAGAAAAAACTGAAATTATTTTTACTAAAAACTGAAAAAAAACGAAATTTTTTTTAGTTTTTACAAAAACACTTCTTTAGAAAAAACTGAAAAATATTATTAAAACAATGTTTTTGTAAATACTGGAAATAAAAGAGCTGAAAATTAATTTTCTAAAGCAATATTTTTTGTAAAAACTAGAAACGACTGAATTTATTTTTACTAAAAACTGAAAAAAATGAAAATATTTTTTTTCCAGTTTCTACAAAAAAGCTGCTTTAAAAAAAGCTAAAAAATATTTTCTAAAATAATATTTTTTTAAAAACTGAAAAAAACTAAAAAATAATTTTCTAAAGCAATGTTTTTGTAAAAACTGAAAAAACAAATATTTTCTTTTTTTTAAATTTTTAGTTAAAAATATTTCAGTTTTTTCTAGTTTTTAATTACTTTAGAAAATTGCTTTTCAGTTTTTACAAAACTATTGTTTTAGAAAATATATTTCAGTTTAAACTGAAAAAAAAATATTTTCGTTTTTTTCAGTTTTTAGTAAAAAAAATTCAATTTTTTCAGTTTTTACAAAAAAATAATTATTATTTTTCGGGTATGGGTAATGGGTCTTTTTAATTAATTAGGAGATATTTAGAAATGACGAACAGGACGATGACACGT
Organism: Nicotiana otophora; assembly: GCA_000715115.1. Taxonomy (NCBI): domain Eukaryota; kingdom Viridiplantae; phylum Streptophyta; class Magnoliopsida; order Solanales; family Solanaceae; genus Nicotiana; species Nicotiana otophora. Next base: position 101,091 of record AWOL01S0030333.1, read on the forward strand.
GTCCCTCCGTTTAAATGAGGGGTATATTTGAACCCAAAGTATGATTGTAGGGGTATAGATAACCCAATAGTATAACGAGAGGTATTCTTAGACCATTTTCGAAAGTAGATGGGTATATTTGGCCCTTTGCCGTTTATTGAAAGCACATAAATGAAAAAAATAGGGGAAAATGAAAATTTGCCAAAAAAGGGTGAACAGATAAATACCATTGTTGGGAATAGAGACTGCCACATCATCTTTTTCATTTCTAGCTTTATATATATATATAGATAGACTAGTGAATATAGTCGCGCTTCGCGAGATAGTAGTCTTCAAATACTAAAAATATTTATATTTAAATATTTATTATATAATTTGTAGTCTTAAAAAAACTGAAACAAATTGTATCCTTTTCACATATAATTTTGTATTTATTTTTACAAAAAGAATATTGAAAACATTTTACATTCCAAATGAATTCTACAATCACCATACATTGAATTCATACGTTATGGAGTGAGAAGAAGAGGAACAATAATTAAGAAAATTATAAAAAGGGGGAATGAATTTTCACCATTTAATATTAGCATCACATATGTATCACTACTCCTATTAAATATTTTCAGCTTCAATTCTACAACTTTATATTCAAAACATAGATTACAAGAACAAAGAACGAAGAGTAAGAAATTCCTTAGCTAAATACCGTTTTTAAATGTTGTTTTTGTCTAAAAAATAATGAGTACAATTGTACGTTACTAATTAAATAAAGAGATACAGTTAATGAATTTTATTTGATATTTAAATAATTCAAGGAAAAGATAAGAGAAAAATGCCAAGTAATGAAAGAAGAAATAAATACATTTCCAGATTATGAGTTCGAGAGGTGCCTCTCTAGCATCCCTGTAAATGCTTACCCCTAAAGATTCACTACCGCATATCTTGAGATATAGAATTTGTCAACGGAGCGCTTTGGCCATTTGAAGATCTAAGAAACAAATCTCTTATTGTTTTGCTGTGCCGGGCATAAAGCGCTACATATGCCCGGCATAATAAGAAAAGCGAAATTAATGTCTATGCACAAGAAAACCTTGTGTGACGACTCGACAGGTCGTTTTGAGTATTAGCTCTTAATTTCGAATTCTGAGATCTCCATTAGCTTCGTTTGATATTTTTTGGTTTGCGTGTGTGGTCCGTGTCACTTTTTGAAAAGCTTTTATGTATAAATTTGAAGAAAATATGATTTTTGGCTTAAAAATAACTTGAGTAGACTACGGTCAATATTTTATGAAAATGACCCCAGATCGATGTTTTAACGATTCTGATAGGTTCGTATTGAGATTTTGGATTGGGCATATTTCCTGAACTAAAATGGGAGGTCCCTAGGTTGATTTGACTCATTTTGCCGAAAGCTAGTAATTTAAAAGTTTGAAAATATTTTAGGTTTGACCGTAGGTTGACTTCATGGCTATCGGGTTCAGATTTTGATTTCGGGCCTTAGTACAGGTCTGTTTTGCTAATTAAAATTTGGTGCAATTCGGAGTTGATTTGATATGATTCGGACGCTTAGTTGTGATTCTAGTTGTTCTTAAATTTTCCTTTGAAATTTCATTCATTTTGATGTTAGATTTGTAGTTTTAGATGTTATTTTGGTGATTTGATCGCGCGAGCGAATTCGTATGATTTTATTACACTTGTGTGCATGTTTGGATTGGATCCCGATGGGCTCGAGTGAGTTTCGGACGCGTTTCGGATGAGTTTGGATGGTTTGAGATCTGCTGGTGTCTTTCAAGTTCTGACGTTCAGTTGTAGATCTTGCTTTTGCGAGCCTCGCGTTTGGGGACAAAGTTCGCATTTGAGAGCGAGGCATAGGATTGGGTAACCTTGAATTTGCGAGGCAATAGTTCGCATTTGCGAACTGGCTAGGGCCGCCTTTGCGAGCATTTGGTCGCATTTGCGACGCCTGGCAGAAATGGAACATCTTCTCATTTGCGAAGTATCTGGCCGCATTTGCAAAGGTTGGATTTTCGCATTTGCGATCAATTTGTCGCAATTGCGATACTTGGGCTTTTGATACAAGGTTCGCATTTGCAACCTTTGTTCGCATTTGCGATGCTTGCTATTGCGAACATGATATCGCAATTGCAGCATCTGCATGTCATGGCCCAAAATCTAATTAGTCGTGATGGCACCTAACTCAGCCCGCTAGGTACGCCAAATAGCAACAATCCTATTCAAATGAGATTTAACTGAGAAAATAAATGATGAAATAACTGAATTTTTATACAAAATCTCAAGGACTGATAGTACAAATCATGAGCTTCTAAGATTTAGAGTTTACAAATCTGGTATGACATAAATACATCATTTGTTTGAATATACATGAACAAATTAATAATTCTAAAGCTACCAAGAATAAGAGGCAGTTATGACCGGAACGCAGGTACATCTTCAATACCAGTCCCCGACATACACAGTAACAATCAACATCCAAAATCTGCACGCAAGGTATGAGTACAACCAACCCCATGTACTCAATAAGTAACAGACATAACCTTACGTTGAAAGCAGTGACGAACTTGGACAAACGGTCAGAGTCCAACACCAATGGCGAACCACAACTCATAACAATATAATAAAAGTAGTACAAGAAATAACTCAAAGATATGATGCTCAGCTCGTCCACAGTTACGGAAACAAATAGGCATGCTTCTCAAGGATAAAGTGAAATCCAAATCTTTTACCGAATTCACCAAAATGTGAGTATATCAGAAAACTGTGCTTTTTCCCAAAAACTTTCATCAACAAATAAAATATTTCAATCTCAGATTGCATAAGGAGAGTACATCTCTATGCCTACATGTCAATGTGCATGTGAAGTCATGAATGTCACAATATCGTGTAGCATGAGAAAATGCATCTCTATGCCTGTATGTCAAATATATATGTCACTACAATGCATCACAGTGATGAGCTCATGTACTCACACTCTCAGAGTACTCAATCTCACTGTCTCGCACTCCCACTCATCATGCTTGATCCCTCAACACACTCAGTCACTCAGCATTGTACGGTGCCTGCTGCAGCACGTAGCCCGATCCCATCAATAGTAATAAATCCTATAAGGCCTGTTGCGGCGTGCAACCCAATCCACATATGTCCATAAAGCCTGTTGCGGCGTGCAACCCGATCTACATATAGCCATAAGGCCTGTTGCGGCGTGCGATCCGATACACATATAGCCATAAGTCCTATTGCGGCATGCAACCCGATCCACATATAGCCATAAGACCTGTTGCGGCGTGAAACCCGATCCACATATGAATTACTAATACACACTGTAGCGTGCAGCCCGATCCCATTAATATCACTCACAATCTATCCCTCAACTCAGTCATCAATCTCTCTAGTCTCTCGGGCTCACAAATTTCATGCTAATCAGCCCAACAATGATAACATGATGTGCAAACGATGATAACAGAGATTGAGATATGATATACAAAAGAATGAATATGACAGAGTATGCAATTACAATTTAAGCAAATAACTCAACAGCAAAAATCACCGCAGTGGATCCCAACAGAATAAATACATAGCCTAAACATATTTTCTAACATGGATCACAGCTCAATTATTCTAGCACGTAGAAATTTTATGGATAAAAACAAGACAGAATACTACACAGTACCACAGAATCATCCGAGTCATAATTCACACGGTGTACGCCCACTGCCCGTCACCTAGCATGTGTGTCACCTCAACACCAAACACATAACACGTATATTTAGGGGTTCTTACCCTCAACACCAAGTTTAGAAGTGTTACTTACCTCGAACAAGCCGAATCCAATATCGAGCAAGCCAAACAATACTCTGGAAACACCATCCCACGCGTACTGACCTCCGAATGACTCAAAACTAGCCAAAAGCAACTCAAATATATCAATAATGCCTAAGTAATGCTAAAGGTCGAATCTTTAATCAAAAGCCCAAAGTCAACCAAAAACTTAAACCCGAGCCAGCACCTCGGAACCCAACAAAACTCACAAAATCAGACAACCCATTCAATTACGAGTCCACTCATACTAGTCTCACTCAAATCCGACTCCGAATCGATACCCAAAACTCAAAAATTCACTTTATAAATTTTTAGACAAAAACCCCCAATTTCTTTTTTGCAATCATCAACCAAATGCCAAAAATGAGGATAGATTCATAAAATATAATCACAATCGAGTAGAGAACACTTACCCCAATCCATATGGTGAAAATCGCTTCAAAAATCATCTCAATCCGAGTTTCATAGCTCCAAATATGATAAAATGACTCTAACCCTCGAAATGGGAATTAATAGAGTCTCCCAAGTTATTACACTTCGCGAACGCGGACAATTACACATGTTCGCATAAAACAAATACTCATCAGCTGAAATTCCTCTTACACGAACGCAGCGTCACAGTCGCAAACGCGATGGTCAAATCTCCTAGAGCTACGCGATCGCGTTCCACACTTCGCGACCACGAAGAACAAACGCCTGACATCCACAAGCCCTCCTTCCTTCTACGCGAACGCATCGCTCGACTCGCGAACGCACTGAACAATTGCCTCAACTTCTGTGAATGCGACTCTGGACTCACGAACACGTTGAACAATCTTCATAAGCCATCAAATAACTCTATGCGATCGTGATCCATTCTCCGCGATTGCGAACAAGAAAATTAGATGCCTACAACTAAGCAGAAACCAGTAATGCCAAAATGAAGAAAAATGGTCTGAAAACAATTTGAATCATGCCTGAGCCCCTCGGGACCCCGTCCGAACATACCAACAAGTCTCATAACCTAAAACGGACCTACTTGAGGTCTCAAATCACGCATAACAATATCAAAACGATGAATCATACCTCAAATCAAACTTAATGAACTTTTAAACTTTCAACTTCCAAAACTCGTGCCGAATTATATCAAATCAACTCGGAATGGATTCAAATTTTGCGCACAAATCTCAAATGACATAATGAAGCTATTTTAATTCTCGGAACCACAATCTAAATCTGATATCATCAAAGTCAACTCCCGGTTTAACTTATGAATATTTCAAACCTTCAAATTCCAACTTTCACCAATTAATGCCGAAACCTTCTTGAAATATCCAAATGCAAATCTAGGCATATGCCCGAGTCCAAAATAACCATCCGGACCTAACAGAACCGTCAAAACTCTGATCTGGGGTCAAATACTCAAAAGTCAAACTTGATCAACTCTTCCAACTTAAAGCTTCAAACATGAAATTCATTCTTCAAAACTAATTCGGAAACACCTGAAAACTAAAACCGACGATACACACAAGTCATAATACATCATACGATACTGCTCAAGACTTCATATAGCTGAACGGAATGCAAATGCTCAAAACGACCAGCTGGGTCGTTACACTACAGCTGGGTAAAGGAGAGAAAAATTGGGACTTAGCTCTGTTATACCATTTTTCAACTCTAAATACTCTAGAGGCAATTTTTCAAGAGACTTTTCTTCCCAAAATCAATTGTAAGCAACTGTAATCCACTTTCTTTCAATTCCCCATTATTTTTCACGAGATTTCAACATCAAATTTAGGATTTGCATGGTAGAAATTAGGGATTTTGGTAGAAATGAGAGGTTTTGTAAAATTGAGTTTTAGACCTCAAATTGAGGTCGAATTTAAAAACAAATCACATAATCGGGCTCGGGAGTGAATGAGTGATAAGGTTTTAGTCCGAATCTTGGGTTTTGACAAAGCGAGCTTGGGGTTGACTTTTGTTGACTTTTTCAAAAATGATCAAAATTGAACCTCTTTCATTAATGAGTAGTTTCTAAAACTTATTTTGAATCGTTTGATCGATAATTTGCTAGATTTGGTTAGGTTGGAGGCTTGTTCAAAAGGCAAAGCCGTGACTGGTTGATTGCTTTGTTCGCGGGGGTGAGGTAAGTGTTGTGTCTAACCTTGACTTGAGGGAATTAGAACTTGTTGAATTAACTGTTATGTGAATTATGTGAGAAAACGGCGTATATGCGAGGTGACGAGTGTATATGCGCCGCCATGAGATTTAGCATGCGGGACTTGGTTATTTATTTCCATATTTTCGATTACTTCAAGATATCTCTCGTTAAATGCTTAATTGTTACATGTTATTGCTTGACTTCTATGCTATATTTGTTACTTGTTGTTTAACTGTTACCTTGCCTTAATTTGTTCGTTTTCTGCTTATTTGCTACATGTTTCTACTGCCTTAATTGCATATCTTAATTTGTCATATGTCTTACCTGTTTCTATTATTTTTATATTATTTGTTGCACTTTATAATATTGTTTCACTTGCGTGAGTTGTTTAACTGTTATGTACCGATGAATTGGTAAAGTTTGAGATTTCAAGATGTTAGAGACTCTCCGATTATTCTATTGTTCTTTACTCGCTTGTACATTCATCTTTTTTATGCAGATATTTTTTTAAATATTATTGTTGAACTATTTATGTTGATGATTGAAATTGTTTGGGGAGCGGGTTGCACGCCGCAACAGAAATTAAAAGGTATTGAAATGAAATGAAGGAATAAGGACGGATTATGATATGAACAAATGATGATATGGTGGGATCGGGTTGTGCGCCGCAACGGATGGGATATGTTGTAATTGTTTGTGATTGTTGAGTTATCTCCGGTATCGTGATATGAAACTTGAGATTTTGTTATTCTGGGCTCTCTAGTAGTTGAATTTCGGGTTCGTTTTCATGAGTTAATTATTTTATTTCTATTTTCTGTTTTTCTGTTATTATTATTATTTCGTACTATTTATTTGTAAGTGACTTTTCATAGCCTCGTCACTATCTCGTCGAGGTTAGGCTCGAAATTTACAGAGTCCATGAGGTCAGTTGTACTCGTATTACACATTGCACTTCTTGTACAGATACCGGAGTTGATCCCAACGACGTGTAGCAAGACTGCTCGAATTCAGCTACTTTCGGAGACTTGAGGTATAGCTGCACGGCATCCGCAGCCCCGAAGTCCCCTTCCATTCCACCATTACTGTTTATTTAGATTCAAACAGTTATATTTGTTCAAACTTTATCTGTAGCACTCTAGATGCTCATGTATTCGTGACTCTAGATTCTGGGATATGTTTAGATTACGTTGTTTAGTATTATATCACTCTATTTCAGATTATTACGGTTTTTATTGTTAACATTTTATTTTGAATTGTTAAAATTGGTTAAGTAATTTAGCTAATGTTGGCTGGCTTGCCTAGCAAGTGAAATGTTAGGCGCCATCACGATCCCGAGGGTGAGATTTCGGGTCATGACACCTTGAGAAGAGACCATTGGAGCCTCTAGAACCATGTATAACCACAAGTTACTCTTGAGCAAATCCAGCCACTCATCGAGCAAAACCAATTTGGAAGAGCATAGTTGAAAAAGCACTATTCAAAGGCAAAAGTTAAATTTGTAATCATCAATATAAAAGTCAAACAGGAATATAAGTACTAACTACATAACTATGGAGTATATAAAAGTAATCTAAACTTCTTTTAGTACTGCAAAATGAATTAAGGGGCAAGGAAAAAATAAAGTGTACAGTAATGTTAAGGTAAAAATTATGCGTACATAACCTATAGTCACATTATCTCATTTTCTTCTCTAATGAATTGTCAACATAATGCATAACCTCTTTATGTGGTAAGAAAATTCAAAAATGCAATCACAAAACAAAAATAAATTGTCTTTAGAGCTATCATAACAAATTCAAATTTCACAATGGAGATACAGTAGGATAACAAAAGAAATACATTTTCAACTTCAATCTTGCTTGGCAATAAAGTCAATAAGCAAAGGCCATAAAATTTAAACTGAATAAAAGGTAATAGCAGGTCATTCCCATCAAAGTTTCTACGTGAATCAAAAAAACATTGAAGATCAAAGACAATGCAGCATAATCGTAAAAGAGGAAGTACCATCACCTCTCATAAAACCACCTCTATACAGATAAATATAGATTTTGGCAAAGGAATAACTACTAATAACATTTAGATATATGTTATTGCTAAAACACAAATACATAAAAGCATCATCGCATAAAGATCTACCCTAATATCTTAGAATAAGATTTTTAAGATCACGGAAAGTCAAAGATAAAATAATATACTAAGAAGTAAGAAGAGTGGAGAGTACTCAGTAGATCAAACCCGATTCTTCATGATTAATAGCTAAGGAGTTGATTCCACCAAATTAAGCAATGGAGGTCTATCATAGTCACATGCCACTGCTGTAGATACTCATAATTTTATTCCTTACGTAGTGTCACTTAGAATCGCAGTAGAATTAAGCCAGTGATAGATTCCTCCATTGATTAGCTTTCTTATTTCTGTAGTCTTAAGAGAAGAAGTCAAAAGATAGAGTGAAAAGAAGAAAACAAAAGGCGTGTTAAACTGCGCTATATACATAGCGAGGTATATAACCGCGTTATACCTGTTTTGTAGGCCCACCAATAAGTCTCATGTGTTTAACTGACATAACAATAATTCAAATGGGTATAGCGCTCTTTAAAAGAGCTCTATACCTAAAAAGATTCAGCCCACCGAGATAGGCATTGCCTTATTTAAAGGCGTTAGGATTTTACAAAAATCCATTCAAAAATATTTCTAACTCTCGTTCAAATTTTTCTTCTTGTTAAATTCTCAAGTATTTTTTAATAATGTCTGAAGAGCGAAAAGTAAAGGTCTCATTATATTGGGGGGTGAGGTTGTGGTGGCGAATAACTCTGTGAGCTATAGTTTATCTCCACAGTGTCATGTTAAGTTACCACTTACAATGGAGTACGATGGATTGGTATCGTTGTTATGTAATAAAATGAGTGTGAGAAAACGTTCGGTGAACCTTAAAATAATCGGAAGATATCGTGTTCCGTCACTCCGCAAGGTGTTGCTTGTTACGCTGAGTTTAACATCGATGATAATGAAACTTTGAGAGATTTTTTGAGGACTCCGGATGAATACTGGGAATTTCTTGTGATAAAAATGTTGAAAATGTACGTCAAGGTCGAAGACGTTCGCAATAATGAGGTTGCGCATAGTAGGGATAACCCTCAGTCATCGGGTGGTTATTCTGGAGCAGTTTTTGCCGGACAGGTTTCGGATGAAAGTGTTTGCCCTGATTTAAACTTATCACCACGGGCGAATGAGGACCGAGGAAATAATTTCTCTCCTGCTTTACATAATCTACAAGACGAGTGGTAAACTTCAATTTTCCTTAGTGTTACGATGTCTATTTTTGTTATATTGAATTTATATTAACACTCATATATTTCACAGGGGGTACCGGCCAAATATGACTTTTACAAGTTATGAGCGCACGCCCAGTTGGAATAGGCATAGTTCTGGTGTGTTGGATCTTGATGGTCCATCCGGGAGTCATCACCAACAGGATAATATCCATCAAGGAATGTCAACACGTTACGACTTGTAAGTGAAGTGATACAGCTATATGGAAAGTATTTATTAATTTCATTAGCTTATTATTTTGTTATTTGTACAATGAAAACGAGCAAGTTGAACCACCTGTCCTCACTCAATTGCCCGAAGACAACATATTAAATCGCGATCTGGCAGATGCACAGAGTGAGGAAGAGAACAGTGATTATGACAATAATGCCGATGATTCCGGAGACGACACACCCTTCTCTCGTGAGGATGGTGACGAGGAGGAAGAGAATGAAGGACCTGATTTGACGAGGGAGTATGCTCCACCCCCCGTTAGACCAAGAGTGTACGAGTCCAAGTGTCATTTCATTCAAGGAAGATTCCCTACCTTGATAACTTGCCAAGTATGCCGGATGTGGATGCTCTCACAAGGGATTTTGATGAAATTCGGACAGCCATGTGGGATAATTCTAGACCAACGGTGCTGGCAAAGGGCATGATTTTTCCTGATAAAGTGCGCCTAAGCAGGGCGGCAAAAATGTACAACGTAAAGGAGTGTCGTGAGATGACAGTATGGGAGTCAAGTCCGGATGTATACAAGGTTGTTTATCATAGATGGTTTACGGGTTGTCATTGGATGCTGCGTGCGAGCAAGAAGAACACAGGTCTGTGGAAAGTGGGTAAATATATTCCCACCCACAGATGTGAAATGGACACATTCAATGGGAATCACTACAACTTGGATATTGACTTGATTTCTCTTGTCCTTATTCCACACCTTGAAGCGTCCATAAGGTATAAAATCAAAGAGTGCATTACATCAGTACACTAGGAATATGGTCATACCATTACCAAAAGAAAGGCATTTCTCGGGAGCAAACGTGCGTTTGTAATTGTTATGGTAACTGGGATAAGTCATTTGCAGCTCTACCCAAGTACATGGCCGCACTGCAACACTTTAACCCCGGGACAGTTTTTGAATGGAAGCTTGAGCGTAGTCCGGGAAAACCAGAATATATATTCAATTACGTGTTCTGGGCATGTAAACCAGTAATTGATAGTTTTCTGCATTACCGGCCGGTAATATCCATAGACGGCACTCATGTCTATAGAAAGTATGATATCAAGCTATTGATAGCCGTTGCAGTAGATACTAATGGACAAATATTTCCTCTAGCTTTTTCTATTTATGCCAATGAAATCCAAGAGACGTTGACGCTATTTTTGAACCATTTGAAAGAGCATGTTGTCAAACAGCGTTCCGGCATTTGTCTAATATCTGATCGGCGTGGTGGTATCTTAAGTTCTGTAGAGAACTTGCCTGCATGGCAAGAACCTTATGCCTACCACCTTTACTGTGTGAGGCACTTTAAGGCCAATTTCCAGAAGGCACATCCCAACAAGGATCTGCATGATTTGATGTGGATGGCAGCAACAGACCACCAAGAGCATAAATTCTGGATGCACATGAAATCTATCAGGCAGGAAGATGAGAGAGCCTATCATTGGTTGATGCGACATGAGCTTCATAAGTGGACTTTGCATGCGGATGGTGGAAGAAGATGGGGAATTCTGGCTACAAACATGTCAGAGTCTTTCAACGGGTTATTGAAGTTGACTAGAGGATTGCATGTCACTGCCATGGTGCGGATGTCGTTCAAGCAGATGGCAGAGAGATTTATTGAAAGGGTTGCAGCTGCAACGTCATTGATGGAAAGGGATATTGAATTTATGCCACTGCCGATGAAGAGATTTGAGAAATGCAGGCGGCGAGCACATTGGCATTCATTTTTGCAGTATGATCACGACAGCAATGTTTTTGAAGTTCGCACCGCTATCCATCAAAATCGGAGGAATAATGTACACACCATAAATGAATCTAGAAGGTTATGCTCTTGTGGTAAATGGTCCATCTACGACATGCCATGTTCACATGCCATCAGGTGCTTTCAACATACAGGTTTAGGGACAACCAACTACGTTGATAAATAATATAGTGTTGCTGCTTACTTAAACACCTATAGTGGGCAGTTGCAGCCAGTGGGTGCTGAGCATTATTGGCTGCTGGAACCATTTAAAATGGTGTGTAACAAGGACTATTTGCGTCGAATACAGGTGCAGAAGAGAACGCGTATACGGAACCAAATGGATGTCAGCGATATCGTTTATGCGCACAAATGTGGTATATGCTCGCAAACAGGACACGGTCGTCGAAAATGTCCTTCGGCTGGTTTGGGTGGCGGTGGTAATCAAGCTCGTGGTGGGTGTTCTTCTAATGTGCCCAACTATCAATGAGTTTATGTTGTAATAAGTAGCTGTTTTGTTTATGTTGCAAGATGTATCAAATAAAATTATGTTTCCATTGTTGTTAAATCTTATTGATATTTAACATTTTTCAGTTGAGTAAATTAATACATTTCTCTCTCCCGTTCATGTAATCAAAAATAGTATTGGATTAAAAAACGGAAAAATATGTGAATATATTTGATAAATATAGTTGATAAATATAGTTCAAAAATAGTTGAGTTAAAGGTAGATTTCTGATAAATATGTGAATACACATAGCGCGGTTAAATACTATGCTATATGAATATATATAGCTCGGTTAAATACTACGTTATGTGAATATATATATATATATATATATCGCGGTTAAATACTACGTTATGTGTATTGTCTTGTCGAACTAAAAAGCTGCCCGTCTGAGAAAAAACTATTTTGTATCCATAATCATTTTTAACACGCAAAGCATAGCGCGGTTAAATACTACGTTGTGTGAATATATATATAGCGTGGTTAAATACTACGTTATATGTGTTACCTTGCCTATAAATAACGGGCGCATTCTAGTTATTTTCTGCGCTTAACAATAACCAATAGCAAAAGTTTCCATAAAAGCAAGTTTTTTTTTAACGCTTTAACAAATGTCTGAACGTCTTTATGTACATAGGTGCCAGTGCGGCAAAAAATATTTGATGAATAACTGTTGGGATGATGGTGAAGTTGGACGTCACTACTGGATGTGTGTGAACAAGTTTTATAGGGTTCCCGACGAACCTTTTTGCAATTTTAAGGTATGGATTGATGAACCCTGTAAGCAGGAATGCGACAAACGATCTTTGCAGTATCTTCATGATTTGACCTTAAAACAGTGTGAATATGAAAAAGAATATAAACGAGAAATTGCGGAGTTGAAGGAGAAACTGAAAGAGGCAAAATTAGAAAATAATATGATGGAAGAGAAATTTAAGTGGTTGGAGCAGAGAATAATGAGCGGCAGTGACTAAACAATGACATGTATATGTTGAGTGTACTACTTTATCTTTATGTTTCCCGTGTCATGTATTTTCATTAGTTGTACTGAATTTAAATTATGTTAAGTTGTTATATTTTGTGTTTGTATTTTAGTATTAAAATAAAGAAGGAACGGGGAAATAAAAACATAATGCGCATATTATGTAAACATAAAAAAATGGTGTTATTATTTACATAAAATAATATTTACATAAAATACAAAAAAATAAAATTAATGTCTCTCACAGCCTGTGTGCTTCAATGCAGCCGCTGGCCTGAGGCGCATCCCATCCTGCCCGGCTACGCTATCAGGATCATCCTCATCGTGGCGCCTCTTTATAGCAGGATGCGCTGCAACATGATCATCAGTGGTGCTGGCGCGATCGGTAGAAGGGGCCGTCGATCCAGTAGAAACCTACAGAAGAACAAGTCATCTCAGTATAGGAAAGTATATATTAAGTCACAACAATTTAAATTGTCTTACCATGGTCTCGTCGGACTCCTGAATATAATCATCTGTCGCAGTCATGTCAGCATCACACAAATGGGCCTTCGTGACGGGTGGGGATGAAGCCTTAATAAGAAAATTAATAAAGTTATGGAAAATAAATGAGAAAAAAAAACAA
>AWOL01S0030335.1:0-27663 GCA_000715115.1 Nicotiana otophora
TCTCTGCACTCTTTCTTCTTGGAACAACTGTTTATATATATATATATATATAACTTATCCATGCTGAAGTATTTTTGTTCATTTCCTAAAACTTCACACTAAACATGCTGAAGTTTTATCCAGCAGTCTATAATTTTTGTAATGAGTTTTTTCGAAACTTCAGAGAAATCATGCTGAATTGTTTTTAGTTTATTTGCTAAAACTTCAGCCTAAAAACGCTGAAGTTTTGTCTAAAAACACTGAAGTTTTGTCCTGCATTATGTATTTTTCTAATGAATTTTTGTGAAACTTCAGACTTATTGTCACGATCCAAAATTCACCTAGTCATAATGGCACCTAACCCAACCCGTCAGGTAAGCCAATTAACAACTATCCAACTTAATAAGATTTATTAAGATAAGAAATGATAATACACCGCTTATACACAAAAATTTTCCAAGGATTGGTAGTACAAATTATGAGCCTCTAAGATTTAGAATTTACAAAGCTGGTATGAAATAAATACATCATCTGTTCAAAATGTACATAAATAATTTTTTATAAATTTAAGGCTACCATGAACAAGAGACAGCTACAACCGGAACTCAAGTACGTCTTCAAATCACGCTCCCGTCGATCACAGTAACATCAACGTCTAATATCTGCACGCAAGGTGCAGAAGTGTAGTATGAGTACAAGTGTACAACCGACCCTATGTACTCAATAAGTAACAAACCTAACTTTAGGTTGAAAGTAGTGACGAGCTGGAATACAGGTCAAAGTCCAACACCAATAGCCAACAACAGATCATAACAATATAATGAAAGTGGTACAGGAAATAACTCAGAAATAAGATGTTCAGCTCGTTCACAGTTCCAGAAAAATAGACATATTTTTCAAGCATAACAGTAGAAACCCAAATCTTTTACCGAAAATATCAAAATATGAGTAAGTTTGAAAATCGTAATTTTCCTTTCAAAACTTTTTAACAGGTACATGTTTCATTATCAAATGGCATGAGGAAAAGTACATCTCTATGCCTACATGTCAGTGTATATGAGAAGTCATGAATGACGTGATAACGTACATCATGAGGAAAAATGTGTCTCTATGCTTGTATGTCAAGTGTGCATGTCAATGCAATACAACATAGTGTATAACCATATGCATACTCTCAGAGTATCAATCCACTCAGTCCTCCCAAACACTCGGCACTCGCACTCACACTCAATAGGTACCTGCGCTCACTGGGGGTATATGCAGACTCTGGAGGGGCTCCTTCAGCCCAAGTGCTATAATTCGCATGGACAACTCACGTACTGAACATACAACTCACATGCTATAGTATCAATAACCTCACAATCAGGCCTCGGCCTCACTTAGTCATCAATCTCCCCAGTCTCTCAGGCCCACAATGCCAAGAAACTAGCCCAAAATGATGATATGATGTGCCAATATATAGCAACAGAGACTGAGATATGATATGAAATGAATGAACATGATTGAGTATGAAATTACAATGTAAGCAAATAACTCAACAACATTAATGACCGCAGTGGGGCCCAACATGATAAGTATGTAGCATAGACATGGTTTCTAACATGGATGACAGCTCAATAACTCTAGCACATAGAGATTTCATGTTTATAAATAAGTTCAGGTAACTACACATCATCACAGAAATAACAGAGTTACAATTCACACGGCGCACGCCCACACGCACGTCACCTAGCATGTGTGTCACCTCAACAGCAAACATATAACACGAAATTCAAGGTTTCATACCCTCAGTACTAAGTTTAGAAGTGTTACTTACCTCGAACAAGACGAGTCGAATGCCGAGCAAGCTAAACAATACTCCGGAAATTCCATTCTACACGTATCAACCTCCATATGCCTTCCTATCTCCTCAACTCAAGCCAAACGATTTGTATCTATTCAAACAACATACAAATTAATCAAAATATACTCCAATGCTTTCAATTTAACAATTTATAAAAATTCTCAACTATGCTCGAAAAGTCGGTTGTGGGCCCCATGTTTCTAAATCCGACGAAACTCATAAAATCCGACAACCCATTCAATTACGAGTCCAACCATACTAGTTTCACCAAAATCCGACTTCGAATCGACATTCAAATCCCAAGAATTCATTTTATGAAATTTCTACAATTGTTTTCAAATTTCCATCTCAAAATACTAATTAAATGATGAAAACAATTATATATTCATGTATATTAACCAAATCTGAGTTAGAATCACTTACCCCGATGAATTTCTTGAAAATCCCACGAAATATTGCCACAAATCGAGCTCCCAAAGTCCAAATATGAAATAATACTCTAACTCTCGTTCATATAGTACAAAAATCTGATTCCCCATTTAGCTGACCACAAAAGTTTTGTGCGGTCCGCAAATTCTGGGTTTTGCGGCCACAATCCAAATTGTGCGGCCGCACATCAGCATCCACTACACTACCAGGATTCAGTAAATGGACCATAACTTTTGCTGCAAATATCCAAATTATGGTTGGTTTACCTTTCTAAAAGATTGTCTCAAAGAGATACAACTTTCGTTTTTGTATCATCTCCAAATTCCTTGTAGATTAAAAGATACAAGCTTCCGAAGTCAGACCATCGAACCTGCAGAATCCCCTTTCTGCGGCCGCAAGGGGAATTCTGCGGCCTGCAATTCACCTCTACGGTCCACAATTTTCCTCTAAGGTCCGCACATGAGGCTTTGCCTCAGCACTCCTAAATGTGCCCTTGCACTCCTACTGTTTCCAGAACATCATCAGAGTGCCGAAATGCCCAAACTCGTTCAAAACTCGCCCTTAAACATACCCGAGCCACTCGGGACCCATCCGAATATAACAACAGGTCCTGTAACATAACACAGACCTACTCGAGGTCTCCAATCACACCTAACAAAGATAAAAACATGAATCGCGCATCGATTCAAGCCTAAGAACTTATGAACTTCTAAATTCTACATTCGATGCCGAAACCTATCAAAACACATCCGATTGACCTCAAATTTTGCACAAAAGTCTTAAATGACATTACGGACATGTTCCAACTTATGGAATCAGAATCTGACCCCGATATCAAAAGTCCACTCCCGGTCAAACTCATGAACCTTCCAACCTTCAAATTTCCAACTTTCGCCGATTGGTATCGAAACATTTTAGAAATATGCAAATGAAATTTCGAGAATACACCCAAGTCCAAAATCACCATCCGGACCTAACAAAAGTATCAAAACTCAATTCTAAAGTCGTTTACACATAAGTAAACATCCGGTCAACCTTTCGATTTAAGCTTTAAACCTTGAATTTTATTCTTCCAAACTAACTCTGAAATACCTGAAAATCAAAAACCGACAATTCATACAAGTCATAATACATCGTATGAAGCTATTCAAAACTTCAAATAGTAGAGGGAGCATAAATGCCCAAAACGACCGGTCGGGTCGTTACATTCTCCCCCACTTAAACATACGTTCGTCCTCGAACGTGCTAAGAGTTGTTCCTAAACTTTCAAATCTTTATTCCACCTTACCACACACATACCCGGGGGTGATCCCACACCACCCTATTCCAAATAGGCCTTACAACACAAATAAATTGAAGATCATTACTTTAACCTTAGTCCGTAAAACTTAGGACCCAATTTCCAATATCCAGAACTTCTTACAAGACCCGAGTCTCACATCTACATACTGTATAAGTTTGAACAAGCTATATCAAGCCATAACCATAATCCCAGATATAATCACATAACATGCTACACAACTCGCCTACTCGCAGCATCATTTCCGATCATGGTAACTAATCGAAACCAATCTTGTACTTGTATTAAATCCCATATCAAACAAAACTTTGTTCCAAAACTTTCGTACATTGTTGATAATGAAAGAAACACGCGGAAATCTCATGACCCCTTATCAGATCAAGAAGTCATGGAGCTCTCTCACCCCAACCAGAACCATAATCACTTTCTCAGTCGACTTTCAATATTATCCTCCTGAATATACCATAATCAAACCTGATAGTACTCATTCTAGGTACAATGACCTTATATTATTAAACAAAACTATCCCACAGACTTGCCACACCAATATAACTCAAGCCACAACTGCACAATTCGTGTACCCAAAAATAGGAAATGTCTCAAAGAAGAGAATCGTTTCGCAAGTTCAACAAGCACCACTGCAACTGCAATGCTATGAGCTCATCATACATAGTAGAACTAAGACACACAAATTTAATAACGATAACCATCTATTCTAGAGTTCACATTAACATCAACCGCACGTCATGGTCACATGCCTCCAGTATCATACAGGAGAAATCAAATAAGTAAACGTGAATCATCATAACTGATCCCAACTCCAGCACTCGAATGACTAACACATCTTTCATGCGCGATCATCCCACGAGGAATACTTCTATAATTTTTTCGTGCCACATAGCAAAAATCTGAATATCAGCAGTCGATCAACCATGCGAATACTGCAATACCAACGAAACATTTGTAAGTAAAAACACAATGCGCCTTCTGAAATGCGCACCCTTCTCAGAAATTACCGAGCAGTTATAACATTCATCTAAATATCTGAAACTGACCATGTTGTCCAAAATTCGGGACCTTCCATTCAAGACTGAACTGCCACCTTGTACATGTAAAATTTTAACCCCACATATCACACCATATTTATCATGCCATCATGTGAAATGCATGAGAATCGCATTATCAACTCTGAGTCACTAGCAAATTACATACCCGGTAAGTTAGAAACCTTCAATTTGCTTTCTTCCAGGAGAAAATCATAATGCACAACACGTTCCCCACACTGGTAGAAAATATCCAGTTCAAACCATGGTAGAAACCATCAAGAATAATTTAAAATTCATTTTCACATAATTAAGCTATAAGAACTAAATTCTTCTAACTCGACCAAGCCACGCAGGTCACCAAACCCAAGAATATTGCCGCCAAAACATCTATAGAGCCTCACCACATCATTATTACCCATAAAAACTGAGCATACTATTACTATACTGGTCTAGCCTACTACCTAGTTGTCCTATTTTCTCAGAGTTTCTTATGAATTACCCTCAAGTTGACACTTATCCTTGTCAGAACACTACGATCCTTACCCAAAGATCAATACTAGATATCCTAACATAAGACGACACCGCCCTAAGGCCACTGTATTCTTCTCAAGCACCCCCATAAGTACCACAACCGAAACGCCCACTCTGAAAGTACCTTATGTGAATTTAAAATTGTTCTTTTACCTTTCTTATACTAGAATGTAGAATCCATAGTCATACATAATTACCGCAAGTCCAGGCACCGTCAAATGCAAATCTCAGACTTTATCCATATACAAGTCCGGAGAAATCCTCAATTGGTATATATAAATCTCGAACCCATTAGAACTTTCTCGAGAGCCACCCACTTTGCTCAAATCCAAATTGCACCGCCCGAACAGGCCGAAAAATACATGCCCCATTAGTACAACAACACTCAAAGAAATAACCCTGCTTTAACACCATCAATTTATTTCATACTCCGTGCGCACTACATCCTTCAAATAACAACTTAATCATTCCATGATTTTTATATACTTATAAAGCGCAATATAACCCATATTCAGGAATTTCATTATTCTAGTCTTCCTCGATCTCAACATCTGCAAGTCATAACTAACCCACAAGTATGCCTTGGACCAAAACCAATACAACACATAACCGCGCAATCAAATCGAGATAGTAGACTCCCCCACTTGGCTCAAAGCCGTAGAATAAAACATCTGATAGCTCATAATACCCATACCGTATTACTATCATGATACTACAGTCAGTTCAACGAAAATTATTCTCAAGCTCATGCAACACCGTCCATAAAATACCTCAATCATCCGCTAAGCTCGTATTTATTCTCTTGATAGTCAAGTCGACTTTCTCACCCAGATTCAAATTCAAATCTCAACACATACACCCCACAGGTAGAAAAGAAACTCTTCACTCAACATTATAAGGATCACACCTCCGTGTATTACTTGGTAGGAGATTATCCATATGCTTAGCCTCAAATTGGCATCTTGATATACTTTTTCGCAGCCACAATCACTACGCGATCACTTAATCTTTCTGAGTCTAAACTCATTAACAAGACATGAGAATTTAATTTGTCCCACAACTTTACAACATGAAAGATCCTTCAACACACTCATAACTCGAGACTATACATCAAATCAAGACGGAAATCAAGCATCCAATGGCCCTTTTTACATCTCGAGAAACTCTTCTCGTCATGTTCAAACCATCTGAACATATTCCACAGTCACATCATAATCATCATTTAGTCATTCCAGCGCCCATCGAGCCACAAATTCCACTCATAGGGACACTACCGGACGCATAAGTCCAAATGTACAAGTTCACACAACTGAAGCTACCGAGCCTAAGCTGCGGTCGAAACCTGGCCTCAAGTCCTTCAGACTAGCCCATTACCAAAACACAGAATACATATCTAATCGAATCACAAGACGAAAATACACAACTGATACCGAGCGCTCACATGCGCACACGAATGTGTGGAAGGATTTCAAAGAGTTTGTTTCAAGCTGAATCAATTCCGCACGATAAGGAAAATATGATGGGAAAGTTTATCCTAAATGCCATGTAGCCTCTCGAAGATAAGTATGGACATCATCATACCGATCTGCAAGACTCTACTAGACACTTGCTCATGACTTGTAGAACCTATGAACCTAGAGCTCTGATACCACCTTGTCACGACCCAAAATCCACCTAGTCATGATGACACCTAACCCAACCCGTCGAGTAAGCCAATTAACAACTATCCAACTTAATGAGATTTATTAAGATAAGATATGATAATACACCAGGTTTACACAAAACTTTCCCAAGGACTGGTAGTACAAATCATGAGCTTCTAAAATTTAGAATTTACAAAGCTGGTATGAAATAAATACATCATTTTTTCAAAATGTACATAAACAGATTTTTATAAATTTAAGGCTACCACGAACAAAAGACAGCTAAAACCGGAACACATGTACGTCTTCAAATCCCGCTCCCGTCGATCACAGCAACATTAACATCCAATATCTGCATGCAAGGTGTAGAAGTTTAGCATGAGTACAACTGGCCCCATGTACTCAATAAGTAACAAACCTAACCTTAGGTTTAAAGTAGTGACGAGCTGGAACACAGGTCAAAGTCCAACATCAATAGCCAACAACAACTCATAACAATATAATGAAAGTGGTACAGGAAATAACTTAGAAATAAGATATTCAGCTCGCTCACAGTTTCAAAAAAATAGACATGCTTTTCAAGTATAACAGTGGAAACCCAAATATTTTACCGAAAACATCAAAATATAAGTAAGTTTTAAATCGTAATTTTCCTTCAAAAACTTTTCAACATGTAAATGCTTTATTATCAAATGGCATGAGGAAAAGTACATCTATATGCCTACATATCAGTGTGTATGAAAAGTCATGAATGACGTGATACCGTACTACATGAAGAAAAATGCGTCTTTATGCTTGTATATCAAGTGTGCATGTCAATGCAGTACAACATAGTGAACAACCATATGCATACTCTCAGAGTATCAATCCACTCAGTCCTCCCAATAACTCGACACTCGCACTCACACTCAATAGGTATCTGTGCTCACTGAGGGTGTGTGCAGACTCCGAAGGGGCTCCTTCAACCCAAGCGCTATAATCCGCACGGACAACTCACGTGCTGCACAGACAACTCACGTGCTATAGTATCAATAACCTCACAATCAGGCCATCGGCCTCACTTAGTCATCAATATCTCTAGTCTCTCGGCCCCACAATGCCATGGAACTAGCCCAAAATGATGATATGATGTGTCAATATATAGCAACAGAGAAGGAGATATGATATGAAATGAATGAACATGACTGAGTATGAAATTGCAATGTAAGAAAATAACTCAATAGTAGTAATGACCTCAGTGGGCCCCAACAGGATAAGTATGTAGCCTAGACATGGTTTCTAACATGGATCACAACTCAATAGCTCTAGTACATAGAGATTTCATGTTTATAGATAAGTTCAGGTAACTACACATCACCACAGAAATAACGGAGTTACAATTCACACGGCGCACGCCCACACGCCCGTCACCTAGCATGTGCGTCACCTCAACAGCAAACACATAACATGAAATTCAGGGTTTCATACCCTCAGTACTAAGTCTAGAAGTGTTACTTACCTCGAACAAGACGAGTCCAATGCCGAGCAAGCTAAATAATACTCCGAAAATTCCATTCTGCACGTATCAACCTCCATACGCCTTCCTATCTCCTCAATTCAAGACAAACGATTTGTATCTATTCAAACAACGTGCAAATTAATCAAAATATGCTCCAATGCTTTCAATTTAACAATTTATAAAAATTCTCAACTATGCTCGAAAAGTCGGCAGTGGGGCCCACGTCTCTAAATCCGATGAAACTTACAAAATTCGATAATTCATTAAATTACGAGTCCAACCATACTAGTTTTATTCAAATCCGACTTCGAATCGACATTCAAATCCCAAAAATTCGTTTTATGAAATTACTGCAATTTTTCCCAAATTTCCATCGCAAAATACTAATTAAATGATAAAAAATGACATATTCATATATATGAACCAAATCTGAGTTAGAATCAGTTACCCAGAAGAACTTTTTGAAATTCCCACGTAAACTCGCCACAAACCGAGCTCCTAAAGTCCAAATATGAAATAATACTCTAACCCTCATTCATATAGTAAAAAAATTGATTCCCCATTTTGCTGAAAACAAAATCTTTGTGCGGTCCGCACATTCCGGGTTCTGTGTCCGCAATCCAAATTGTGCGGCCGCACATCAGTAACTACTACACTATCAAGCTTCAGTAAATTGACCATAACTTTCGCTACAAATGTCCAAATGATAGTTGATTTACCTTTATGAAAACTAGACTCAAAGGGCTACAACTTTTGTTTTTGTATCATCTCAAATTTCTTGTAGATTAAAAGATATAATCTTTTGAAGTTAGACTATCGAACCTGCAGAATCCCCTTTCTGCGGCCTTAGAGGAATTCTGCGGTCCGCAATTTTCCTCTAAGGCCCGCACACAAGGCTTTGCCTCAGCACTCCTATTGTTCCCAGAACATCACTAGAGTTCCGAAATGTCCAAACTCGTTCAAAACTCGCCCCGGAACATACCCGAGCCACTCGAGACCCCATCCGAGTATACCAACAAGTCCCGTAACATAACACAGACCTATTCGAGGTCTCAAATCACACCTAACAAAGATTAAAACACGAATCGCGCATCGATTCAAGCCTAAGAACTTATGAACTTCTAAATTCTACATTCGATGTCGAAACCCATCAAAACACGTCTGATTGACCTCAAATTTTATACACAAGTCTTAAATGATATTACAGACCTGTTCCAACTTCCAAAATTGGAATCCGATCCCGATATCAAAAGTTCACTCTCGGTCAAACTCATGAACCTTTCAAACCTTCAAATTTCTAACTTTTGCCGATTGGTGTCGAAACATACTAGAAATATCCAAATACAATTCCGGGCATACGCCCAAGTCCAAAATCACCATCCGGACCTAACGGATTCATCAAAACTCAATTCGAAAGTCATTTACACATAAGTCAATATCCGGTCAACCTTTCAACTTAAGCTTTAAACCTTGAATTTCATTCTTCCAAACTAACTCCGAAATACCTGAAAACCAAAACCGACAATTCACACAAGTCATAATACATCGTATGAAGCTATTCAAGATTTTAAATAGTAGAAGGAGCGTAAATGCCCAAAATAACCGGTCGGGTCGTTACACTTATCCTTTTAGGCTTGAAGTATTACTTTTTATATATGAATACTTCATGCAGAAAGGTGTAGTTTTTTATTATATATAGGTGTGTTTTGTGTGTATGTGCGCGTTAAAGATATGTATTTCACTTACAGTTTTTTCTTCCTGAAGTGATTGCGTACTTTTTTAGAATGCAACCAAATCTATAAGCCGCCAACAAAAATGAGTGGTTTGTACTTCAAGCAATATATAAACGAGTATTTTTCAATCCAAGAGCTTATTTTTTTATTTCTATGAAAACAATCACATTTAAAATATATCAATCAATAATGAAAGTCTAAATTTAGAATATCTAACTTCCTTTAAAATTTGGAGTATTTTTCAGCATGTTTCTTGGAATAAGGATGAGGTACTGGAGAAGACAATCAAGTGTTTCTGTTATGCCCAATTTATTTACAGCAACCAGCGACTACATTTGGTAGACTTCAATCGTACTGATTCAGTCGCAGGAATATACCTCTTCTTTTGTCTTCTTCCTTGTAGAATCTCTACATCGGGAGGTTTTGTGATTTGAGATTCTACATTTTGTGGTATATCTCATAAATTTTGATCTCCCACAGTATTGACATGCCCTTCATATGTTTTGAACCATATTTTCCTTGAATACCATTTTGAGCAGTAGTCAGATTTCTGCAAATATCTCTTATTGATAGCAGCAATTACGTGTGGACAGGGCAATTCATCAAGTTGGAATTCCAAGCAGTCACAAGTTCTCTTCTTTAAGTCCACAATGAATTTTATTCCTTTATATTTATTCTAAACAATATTGAATCAAGGTTGAACACCTAAGAAGGAATAAAAAAGTAAAAAAATTGTATTAGTGTGTTATTGCTTCAAAAGGAAAAAGTATAAAGTTTTTTATCTGTAAGCAGTAAATCACTGCAGTCATAAAAACTGATGTGATCATGCATTAGTTAATTACTTCAGAAAAAACATGCTGAAATAAATTCTGAAGTTAATAAATATACTTACAAATATTTTGGAAGCCAAGTCTATCTTCTTATTCATCTCTTCTTCTGCCCATATTGATACTTTGTGAAAAGGTTCATGTGCCGATTTTCTCCGTTCGTAAAACCATTGTCCCAATTTTTCTAGGATGAAATATAGCATTCTTAAAACATGCATTTCTCTCGCTTTTAGTAACACGGAATTCATTGATTCTACCATGTTTTTTGTCAACATATCATAAAGTCGCCGTGGGAACCACGATCGAGCTCATCTCTCTGGCCACTCTTCCATTATGTAATCGTATGTTTTCTTGTCAACACTTTTGATCTGGGACATTAACTATTTAAAATCTTCACGTTTGTATGACCTTGCAGCGCTTTGAAAAGATTTATTACCGTATGTTTTGCATATCTTTGCTTTAAATTCTTTTCAAAGTGATAGAGGCAGATACCATGGTGAGCTTTAGGATAAAATTGTCATATCTTATTTGTGATTGACTGATTTCTATCTGATAAGAAAATCAGTTTACGACGGACTTCAATTGCTTTTCTCATTTCCTCGAAGAACCAAATTTATGCATCATTGTTTTCTGAATCTGCTATACCAAAAGATTGAGGAAATATTTGATTGTTTTCATCCTTTGATACAACAAAACATGGAACACCACGATATCTTGACTCCAAAAATGCTGCATCAACTGTAATCACAGGTCTATAATACCACCAACCAACTATTGATGTCGCAGGAGCAAAGAACATGTAAGAAAACCTACACAAGTGAAACACAAAAAATAAATCATAAGCTGTGAAGTTTTCAAATAGGAACATTTAAAACTTCAGACTAGTGGTTACTAATTTTTTGCTTACCGATTCTGCTCATCTCTTTTTATCCTAGTGTACGTCCCTAGGTTTCTATGCACCATCATGTGTAGGTTTGAAGGAAGAATCTGATAGTTCTCTTCCGGTGTTCTTTTTATACAAGCAATAGCTTTTTGAATAGCGCCCCATGCCTTGTGATATCCAATGTCAATTCCAATTTTTTTCTTTCATTTCACTTTCTACAAAGGCTGGTGTAACCTCAATCTTTTTATCCCGAACATGTTCTAAAATTTGCTCATTTATAAAATTTGATGTAACATTCTTCTGATATGATTTTGTTGCATCAACCGAGCATTCATGGTTGTTATACAATTTTATCACCCTGAAAAGTGTGGATTGTTTTTTATTCTGGTAGCACATACATTCCAACCACATTTTTTCACGATGCATTTTAGCTCGTATCTCTTTGAACATGATCTAATAGATGTGAATTCAACTTTTTGGTTTATCTCCAAGCTGCAGAAAAATTTAGTCATGCTTTTCTTGTTCTAAATAATTGATCCTACTTTTATTTCCTCAGGCAATGCATTGGGCCAAAGTATTTTACACGATGGAGATTCTTTGAACTTTATCCTCACTCTTTTTCTTGATTTCTTAGAAGCAGTAGAAGTTTCAGCAATTTCTTCAATTGTATCTGATGTTATCGGTATAAATTCTGTATTTTCTTCATCTTGGTTGTTGCTTATCATTGCAGGAGATAACAAAAACTTTGTTGGATTGTGTGTTGGTTGTCTATTTGCATTATTTGATGTCCTTCTTGTTGGGCCTCACCAAACTGGTATGAATTTATTGTAGCGGCAGGTAATTCTTGCAGCGTTCAATATTCTGAATCAGCTGTAATGTTAGAAGGTTGTCGCTCGTTATATACTTCCATTATTGGTTGTTATACTTCATGTTGATAATTTGGAAAGGTGGGTTGCTCTGATGGTAAGCACCCTCCACTTCCAACCAAGAGGTTGTGAGTTCGAGTCACCCCAAGAGCAAGGTGGGGGGAGTTCTTAGAGGGAAGGATGCCGAGGGTCATTTGGAAACAGCCTCTCTACCCCAGGGTAGGGGTAAGGTCTGCGTACACACTACCCTCCCCAGACCCCACTAGTGGGATTACACTGGGTTGTTGTTGTTGTTGTTATACTTCATGTTGATAATTTGGAAAGGTGGGTTGCTCTGATGGTAAGCACCCTCCACTTCCAACCAAGAGGTTGTGAGTTCGAGTCACCCCAAGAGCAAGGTGGGGGGAGTTCTTAGAGGGAAGGATGCCGAGGGTCATTTGGAAACAGCCTCTCTACCCCAGGGTAGGGGTAAGGTCTGCGTACACACTACCCTCCCCAGACCCCACTAGTGGGATTACACTGGGTTGTTGTTGTTGTTGTTATACTTCATGTTGATAATTTGGAAAGGTGGGTTGCTCTGATGGTAAGCACCCTCCACTTCCAACCAAGAGGTTGTGAGTTCGAGTCACCCCAAGAGCAAGGTGGGGGGAGTTCTTAGAGGGAAGGATGCCGAGGGTCATTTGGAAACAGCCTCTCTACCCCAGGGTAGGGGTAAGGTCTGCGTACACACTACCCTCCCCAGACCCCACTAGTGGGATTACACTGGGTTGTTGTTGTTGTTGTTATACTTCATGTTGATAATTTGGAAAGGTGGGTTGCTCTGATGGTAAGCACCCTCCACTTCCAACCAAGAGGTTGTGAGTTCGAGTCACCCCAAGAGCAAGGTGGGGGGAGTTCTTAGAGGGAAGGATGCCGAGGGTCATTTGGAAACAGCCTCTCTACCCCAGGGTAGGGGTAAGGTCTGCGTACACACTACCCTCCCCAGACCCCACTAGTGGGATTACACTGGGTTGTTGTTGTTGTTGTTATACTTCATGTTGATAATTTGGAAAGGTGGGTTGCTCTGATGGTAAGCACCCTCCACTTCCAACCAAGAGGTTGTGAGTTCGAGTCACCCCAAGAGCAAGGTGGGGGGAGTTCTTAGAGGGAAGGATGCCGAGGGTCATTTGGAAACAGCCTCTCTACCCCAGGGTAGGGGTAAGGTCTGCGTACACACTACCCTCCCCAGACCCCACTAGTGGGATTACACTGGGTTGTTGTTGTTGTTGTTATACTTCATGTTGATAATCAGCAAGTTGTTCTGAATCTATTATATGTACAAGAGATGGTTTGAATGTTGCAGATTCTAAAGCAGCTATACTGTCAGAAAATAGTTGTAGCTTTTCGACGACAAAATGGCAATTCTTGAAGGCAGAATCAGTTGTTAGCAAATGTATATATGTTCTGAGTTCTTCATTTAAAGTTACAAGTATCCCTTTGCTTGTATTTAGTTTGATATCAAATCATATTTTTGGTGAATATTTGGTTGAATCAAAATGTGTGACTGCACTAATTTTCTTCAGAAAAGTACTGAATGATACTTGTTTATTAACTAGAACAAGTTTTGTATCATGATCCAAGTAGTTGTAATCAAAAGTCCACCTCCCATTGAAAGTTATAACAAAGCAAATCGAACTCATCCTGCAAAATAGAAACTTCAACATGTTTAGGGTGAAGTGTTAGGAAAATGAACAAAAACATTTAGCATGTGTAAGTATGAAGTTTAGAAAAATTCATTAAAAAATTACATACTGCAGGACAAATACTTAAGCATGTTTAGTCTGAAGATTTAGCAAATGAACTAAAAAATTTCAGCTTGTTTAGACTGAAGTTTCGGATAAAACTCATGGCAAAACTGTAGACTGCGTTACAAAACTTCAGCATGTTTTGGTATGAAGTTTTAGCAAATTAACTAAATAACTTTAACATGCATTAGCAAATATTTATTAGAAAATTACATACTGCATGACAAAAACTTAAGCATGTTTATCCTGAAATTTTAGCAAATGAACTTAAAAACTTCAGCTTGTTTAGACTGAAGTTTCGGCAAAAACTCATGACAAAACTCTAGAATACGTTACAAAACTTCAGCATGTTTTGGTATGAAATTTTAGCAAATTAACTAAATAACTTCAGCATGCACTAGCATGAAGTTTTAGTATGCATTAATGGTATTATACATGAGTATGTTTTGTATATTTTTAACCATAAAATGTAACAAACACATTTAATATAGTAATTATTTTGCATTGGGGTATGTGTTAGTGTAATAATTACATTTATGTGACATTCATGCACCCTTTACACTAGACGTTCAAAATTCCTTTATGCTTTTTCATATACAATGCATAAGTTTTTTTCGCCTATATAAGTACGCTATACCTTGTGAATTTATTCATTCAAACACATATATTTTCAATTGATAAAAAATAAAAGAGAAAAATGGATGTTGTCATCAGGCAAATCATTGATGAAATAAAACAAGATATCATAGAGGCATTCGAGTTAAAACTCGTACGAAAGGGATTTGGATAAAATCAACACCAAGCTCGACATGCTGGAGATGTTGGCCAGAGATGGATCCTATGATAGTCTTGGAGCCGCTCGTGGGTCTGACGATGATGACGATGATGATGGAATGGATGTTTAGTTTTTTTTTTGTTCTTTGTTTTGAATAATCCTTTTATTCAAAGAGTTATTATCTTATTTTAAGTTTTAAGTAATTTCTTTATGAAATTTTATATGTTTTTGTTTTAATCTTTTTGTGCATTATTTTTTTATATTAATTCTCTTTAAACTCATAAAATAACAAAAGGAAAAACATAATTTTTCCTTCAGCATAATTGTTACGATCCGACCGGTCATTTTAAGCATTTGCACTTCGCTCGCTAGTTTGAGGACACGAGTAGCTCCGTATGATGTATTATGAATTATGCAAATCGTCGGTTTTGGTTTTTTGGTTATTCGAAAGTGATTTGGAAGAATGAATTTCATGTTTGAAGCTTTAAGCTGGAAGAGTTGACCAAGTTTGACTTTTGTTTATTTGACCACAGAATGGAGTTTTGAGGGTTCCGTTAGGTCCAGATGGTGATTTCGAACTTGGACGTATGCCCAAATTTGCATTTGGATATTTCTAGAAGGATTCAATGCTAGTTGGCGAAAGTTAAAAATTTGAAGGTCTAGAAAGTTCATAAGTTTGACCGAGAGTTGACTTTAAAGATATCAGATTCGGATTGTGGTTATGGGAATTGGAATAACTTCATTATTGTCACGACCTAAAATCTAACTAGCGGTGATGGCACCTAACCCAACCCGCTAGGTAAGCCAGTTAACCACTAACCAATTCCAATAACAATCAATAAAGAAATTAAGTAAAGAAATTATCTGAATCTGATACATTCCCAAGAACTGGTAGTACAAATCATGAGCTTCTAAGAATAGAGCTTACAAAGCTGAAATGGAGTAAATATATCGTCTGTTTGAAAAGTACATAAACAGAGTTTTATAGATCTAAGGCTACCACGAACAAGAGACAGCTACCACCGGGATGCATGCACGTCTTCAAATCCAGCTCCCATCGAACACAACAACATCAGCAGCCAACATCTGCATGCAAGGTGCAGAAGTATAGTATGAGTACAACCGACCACATGTACTCAATAAGTAATAAACTTAACCTTAGATTGAAGGTAGTGACGAGCTGACAAAAAGGTCGGTTCCAACACCAATATTCCACAACAATTCATAATAACATAGTACAATAACAAAAGAGTATTTAAGAAATAAAAGGCTCAGTTCGTTCATATTTTCAGAAAAATAGGCATTTCTTATTTCAACAAATAGTAAGATGTTTCATTTTCAGATAGCATGGGGAAAGTACTTCTCTATGCCTACATGTTAAGATACATGTAAAATCATACATATCCCCAAAACTAGGTAGTAGGATGAAATGCACCTCTATGCATGTATCTCAAGTACGCATGTCAAATGCAATGCATCTCAATGATGAGCTCATGTACTCACACTCTCAGAGTACTCAATCTCACTGTCTCGCATTCTCTCTCACTATGCTTAGCACACTCAATCACTCAGCACTGTACAATACCCATTGTGGCATGCATCTCGATCCATATTTATAGTCGACTGCGCTCACTGGGGGTGTGCAGACTCCAGAGGGGCACCTTTCAGCCCAAGCGCTATATCTTCACGGACAACTCACGTGCTGCACAGACAACTCACGTACCATAATATCAATATCTGAAATCGTACGGACCACTCACGTGCTGCACGGACAACTCACATGCTATAATATCAACATCTGGAATCGTACGGATAACTCACGTGCTGCACGGACAACTCACGGGCTATAGTGTCAATATCCTCACAAACAGGCCCCCCAGCCTCACTCACGGGCTCACAATGGCATGAAACTAGCCTGACAATAATGATATGATGTATCAATAAATAACTGATACTGAGATATGATATGAATGCATGAATATGATTGAGTACAAAATATCAATGAAATCAGTGAAATAACAGCAAGAAACGACCACTATGGGTCCTAGCAGTGTCGTCATAAAGCCTAAACATGGTATCTAGCATGATTGATAGCTCAATTACTTTATCACATGGAGAAAACACGGACATTAACAAAGTAGGACCACTATACAGTGCCATGGAAAACAACAGAGTCCCAATTCACATGGTGCACGCCCACACGCCCGTCACCTTAACACAAATCACATAACATGTATTTCGGGGTTTCATACCCTCAGCTCCAAGATTAGAAGAGTTACTTACCTCGAACAAGCCAATACCAATGCTGATCAAGCCAAGTAGTGCTCCAAAGATGCCATCATGCGCGTAGCGACCTCCGAACGGCTCAAAACTAGCCAAAAGCAATTCAAATACATCAAATAAAGTCCAAGGAAATAATTCCAAATAATAAAGATCGAATCCTTAATCAAAACCCAAAACCGGCCAAAACTCACACCTGGGCCCACGCCTCGAAACCCAACAAAACTCACAAAATCCAACAACCCATTCAATTACGAGTCCAACCATGCTAGTTTCGCTCAAATCTGACTCCAATTCGATGTTCAAAACTCAGAAATTCATATTATGAAACTTTAGGCCAAAACCCCCAATTTCTTCTTTAAAATTCACAATCCAATCACCAAAAAACGAAGGTAGATTCATGGAATAAGATCAAAACCAAGTGTAGAACACTTACCCCAATTCTTGTGATGAAAATTGCTCCAAAAGTCGCCTAAACTGTGCTCCAAAATCAGAAAATGGGTGAAAAATCGCGAACCCTCGAACTTAAAGGGTTCTGTCCAGTCAATCCGCACCTGCGCACAAGAGGTCGCATCTACGACCTTCGCTTCTGCGGGAAAAATCTAGCTTCTATGAGAACAACTTGGCCAGCCCTGATCGCTTCTGCGATGCCTAGGACCGCACCTGCGGTCACGCTTCTGCGCATGCGCATATGCGCCCTGGCTTCCGCTTCTACGGGCCTTCTCATCCAGCTCTCATTTCGCATCTACGACGCCTTTGTCACACCTGCGAGCCCATTTCTACAGGTGTGGAAACACGAGAACCAGCAACCTTCAACAATGCAATATGCAATGAAATTGATCTGAACCTCATCCGAAACTCACCCGAGGCCCCCAGGACCTCAACCAAATATGCCAACAAGTCCCATAACATAATACGTACCTACTCGAGGCCTTAAATCACACCTAACAACATCAAAATGACGAATCACACCTAAATTCAAAATCAATGAACTTTGAAACTTCAACTTTCATAACCGATGCCGAAACCTATCAAATTACGTCCGATTGACCTCAAATTTTGCACACACGTCACATTTCACATTACAGACCTATTCCAATTTCCAGAATCGGATTTCGACCCCAATATCAAAAAGTCAATCCCCCGGTCAAACTTCCCAAAAATTCATCTTTCGCCATTTCAAGCCAAAATCAACCACGGACCTCCGAATCACAATTTGGGCGCACTTCTAAGTCCAAAATCACCCGACGGAGCTATTGGAATCATCAGAATTTAAATCCGAGTCCGTTTACACATAAGTCAACATCCGATCAACTTTTCCAACTTAAATTTTCAATTACAAGACTAAGTGTCTCATTTCACTCCGAAAACTTTCCTGACCCGAACCAATTACCCCGGCAAGTCATACAACAACGGTAAGGAATAAAGCGAGCAGTAAATGGGGGAACGGGGCTGTAATACTCAAAACGACCGACCATGTCATTACATCCTCCCCCACTTAAATATACGTTCGTCCTCGAACGTGCCAAGAGTTGTTTCCAAGCCACCACATCACTATTCCATCTTACCACACACGTACCCGGGGGTGACCCCACGTCACCCTATCCTATATAGGTCTGATAATACCACATAACTGAAATTTCTTAATTCAATCTAGCTCACAAGCCTTAAAATCCAATTTCCAACATCCAGAATTTCTTATAAGATTTGAATCTCGCAACCTACATACTGTATAAGTCTGAACAAGCTGTACCAAAAGCCGTAACCATAACTCAAATACTCAAAACTCAAATACCATATAGCTCAAATGCTCGAAGCAATGATTTCTAATCATAGTAACTGCTCAAAATAACCCAATGCCGGTAATAAACCTCATATCAAACAAGACTCCATTCTAAAACCTTCGTATACTACCGATGATGAAAGAAACATGCAGAAACTCGTAACCATTCATCAGATCCACCAGTCGTGGAGCTCCCTTTCTTTGCGACAAGAACCATCGCAAACTTCTAAGCCGACTTTCGATATTATCCTTCCAAATATACCATAATCAAATCTGATAGCACCCATCCTAGATCCGACGACTTCATTTTATCAAATACCAATTACTCTACTGACATGTCACACCAATACTATCTAAAGTCATAATCCGTGCACCAATTAACAACATTCCAGATGTACTCAATCATGAAAATAACTCAAACAAGAGAACCATCCCGCAAGCTCGACGGGTACCACCCCAACGCAATGCTAAGAACCCATCACACACCGTAGAACCATAGCACACGAATCTAACACCAAGGATCATATCTCAACATAACTCTGCCGCAATGCGCGACCCCATCCAAACACTGATCCATATGAAATACCTTAGCCACCATGCTCAAAATTAATAACCACGCGCAATCCGACATCAAGTACTCAAAGTGCATTACCATAACCATGGAGAAGCAAATGACACAATGCCCCACAAACCCGAAAGAACATAACCAATGCGCAACCACTCATGCATCACCCAAATACCCATCTCGTGCAAATTCCACTATAAGGCCCCAATAGAGGTGCACCATGGTTGCATACAACCAACGAATCACAACCCCTCGTAGCATAGAAGAGTAACTCACCAAACATATCGGAACATGAATAAGCTCAACAACAACCGAATGGCACATCCCTCAACAATAGCAGTATGGAGGCAACCAATCCGACTCGGTGTAGAATACACACCCTAATTGGGCCTACTAATGGACCCCCAAATCAACTCCGAGCACCCACACATGGATAAATAACCCCCCGAAATCCCACGATGACTGAATCATAAAACATACTATCGTCTAGCTAGCTTCGGCCATGACTTCACAGTCCACAACCATGAAACAACATGCTCTTAAGAACTCCCAGTCTACAAATCAATAGAATACATGAATCACTATATCTGATCCCAACTCCACCGCCAGAATGTCTAACACATCTCTCATACACGATCATCCCACGAGGAATACTTCTAAAATTTTTCCGTGTCACATAGCAAAATTTAAATATCAACAGTCGATCAACCGGGAGAGTGCCGCAGTACCAGTGAAATATCCATGAATCAAAACACATTGCCCGCTCTGAAATGTATACTCCCATCAAGCCATAACGATTAGTAATATCATTTACCTAGTCACCTGTAACCGTCCATGCTGCCTACGAATTTATGTCCTTCCCTTCAAAACTGAATTGTGACCTTGCACATGCAAATCTCAATCCCACACAGCACACCGCATCTATCATGCCGTCATATAACAAATACGAGAAACTCATAATCATTCTGAGTCATAAGAAGAATACATACCCGATCAGTCAGAAAGCTTCCATTTGATCTCATCCTGGAGAAAATCCCAATACGTAACATATTCCTCACGCCGGTAGGAAATATAGTCCTCGAATCATGGTAAACCCCATTGAGAACTCTTCGAAGCCCATTTGCACACAACCAAGCTATCAGAACCGAATCTCTCTAACTCAGCCCAGCCACGCAGGTCGCCAAAACCCAAGAGCATTGCCACGAAACACATGTGGAGGATAGCCACATCATAAGTACCCAAAGAACCGATTATATCTGTTACTGTGCTGATCCAACCTACTACCACGCTGTCCTATTTCTCCAAGTCCCTTCTAAATTGCCTTCAAACTGATACTTCTCTTTGCTGGAACACCACGACCCTTAAAACAAAATTCATCACACAAGATACCCTAGTATAAAACCACAACTCTCTAAGGCCCATAAGCCGCCGAATTCCCTTTTAAGTACCCCAAAAGCACCGCAACCGAGATATCCACTCTGAAAGACCTTATGTGAATTTAAAATTATTCCTCTTCCCTTTTTCTTATACTAAAATATAGAATCCATAGTCATATAGAATTACCGCAAGTAACCACTCAATTATTTTATGATTCCCATGATTTTCATATACTCCTAAAGTGCCATAACCCGTATCCAGAAATTTCCTTACTCAAGTCATTCTCGAACTCAACCTCTGCAAGTCATAACTAATCCACAAGCATGCCTCATACCAAAATTAAAATTTAACACATAACCATGAATTGAATTGTCAATAGCAGACTCCCCCACTTGGCTCAAAGCCAGAGATTAAAACATTCCATAATTCACAATTCCCATACTCTATTACTGTCATTATACCATAGTCAGTACAATGAAAATTCTTCTCAAGCTCATACAACGCCAACCATAAAAATACCTCAATCGTCTGCTAGACTCGCATTCATTCTCTTAACACTCAAGTCAACTTTCTCAACCAGATTCAAATTCAAATCTCAACACATACGCCCCGCTGGCAGAAAAGAAACTCTTCATTCACATTATAAGGAACACACCTACATAGATTACCCCGCAGGAGATAACCCACCTGCTTAACCTTAAATTAGTATCTTGTTATACCCTTTCGCAGTTACAATTACTATGAGATTACTTAATCTTTCTGAGTCCAAACTCATTAACCAGACATGAAAATTTAATTTGTCCCAAAATTTAACAATGTGAAAGATCCTTCAAAACATTAATACTCGAGACTGTACGTCACATCAAAACGAAAATCAAGCACCCAATGGCCTTTCCTTTACATTCCAAGGAAACACTTCTCGTCACATTCAAATCATCTTAACACATCCAGCAGTTACACCATACTCATCACAAAGCCATTTCACCGCTTATTGAGCCATAAATTCCTCTCGTAGGGACATTACCGGACATATGAGTCCAAATGTACAAGTTACCACTGAAGCTACCGAGCTCAAGCTGCAGTCTAACCATGGTCTCAAGTCCTCCAGACTGGCCCATCATCAAAGATAGAATACACATCTCGAACTTCGTTCATAGAATCACAAGCCGGCGATGCACATCTGATACC
Organism: Nicotiana otophora; assembly: GCA_000715115.1. NCBI lineage: Eukaryota > Viridiplantae > Streptophyta > Magnoliopsida > Solanales > Solanaceae > Nicotiana > Nicotiana otophora. The sequence goes on from AWOL01S0030335.1 coordinate 22,331, forward strand.
GAACGCTCATGTGCGCATACGAATGCTTGGAAGAAATTCAAAGAGTTACGCTTCAAGCTAAATGAATGCCGCACAGTAAGGAAAGAAAGATGGGAAGTATATCCTAAATGTCCTGTAGCCTCTCGAAGATAGGTATGGACGTCTTCATACCGATCCGCAAGACTCTACTAGACACTTGCTCATGACTTGTAGAACCTATGAACCTAGAATTATGATACCACTTTGTCACGACCCAAAATCTAACTAGTCGTGATGGAACCTAACCCAACCCGCTAGGTAAGCAAGTTAACCACTAACCAATTCCAATAAAAATTAATAAAGCAATTAAGTAAAGAAATTATCTAAATTTGATACATTCCCAAGAACTAGTGGTACAAATTATGAGCTTCTAAGAATAGAGCTTACAAAGCCGAAATGAAGTAAATACATCATCTGTTTGAAAAGTACATAAACAGAGTTTTCTATATCTAAGGCTACAACGAACAAGAGGCATCCACCACCGAGATGCAGGTACGTCTTCAAATCGAGCTCCCATCGAACACAGCAACATCAGCAGCCAACATCTGCACCCAAGGTGCAGAAGTATAGTATGAGTGCAGTCGACCTCATGTACTCAATAAGTAACAAACCTAACCTTAGGTTGAAAGTAGTGACGAGCTAACAAAAAGGTCAGGTCTAACACCAATATTCCATAACAGTTCATAACAGCATAGTACAATAACCAAAGAGTATCTAAGAAATAAAAGGCTCAGATCGTTCACAGTTCCAGAAAAATAGGCATTTCTTTTCAAGTATCTCAGTGAAAACCCAAATATTTTACCGAAAAAGCCAAAATACGAGTAAGTTTGAAAACTGGGGTTTTCCCCAAAACTCATTTCAACAAATAGTAAGATATTTCATTTTCAGATAGCATGAGGAAAGTACTTCTCTATGCCTATATGTCACGATATAGGTAAAATCATAAATGTCCCCAAAACTGGGTAGCAGAAGGAAATGCACCTCTATGCATGTATCTCAAATATGCATGTCAAATGCAATGCATCTCGATGATGACCTCATGTACTCACACTCTCAGAGTACTCAATCTCACTATCTCGCATTCTCTCTCACTATGCTTAGCACACTCAATCACTCAGCGATGTACAATACCCGCTGCGACATGAAGCCCGATCCATATTTATAGTCGTCTGCACTAATTGGGGGTGTGCAGACTCCAGAGGGGCTCCTTTCTGCCCAAGCGCTATATCCGCACGGATAACTCACGTGTTAAACGGACAACTCACGTGTTGCACGGACAACTCACGTACTTCACGGACAACTCACGTGCTATAATATCAACATCTGGAATTGCACAGACAACTCATGTTCTGCACAATCAACTCACGTGCTATAGTGTCAACATCCTCACAAATAGACCCTCGGCCTCACTCAGTCATCAATTTCTCGAGTCTCATTCACGGGCACACAATGTCATGAAACTAGCCCGACAACAATGATATGATGTATCAATAAATAACTGAGACTGAGATATGATATGAATGCATGAATATGACTGAGTACGAAATATCAATGAAATCAGTGAAATAACAGCAAGAAACGACCACCATGGGTCCTAGCAGTATCATCATAAAGCCTAAATATGGTATTTAGCATGATTAACAGCTCAATTACTTTATCAAATGGAGAAAACATTGATATTAACAAAGTAGGACCACTATACAGTGCCATGGAAAATAACAGAGTCCCAATTCACATGGTGCACGCCCACACGCCCGTCACCTCAATACAAATCACATAACATATATTTCGGGGTTTCATACCCTCAGCTCCAAGATTAAAAGAGTTACTTACCTCGAACAAGCCAATACCAATGCCGAGCAAGCCAAGCAATGCTCCAAAGATGCCATCACGCGCGTAGCAACCTGCGAACGACTCAAAACTAGCCAAAAGCGATTCAAATACATCAACTAAAGCCCAAGAAAACAATTTCAAATGATAAATATTGAATCCTTAATCAAAACCAAGAAACCGGCCAAAACTCACACTCGGCCCGCGCCTTGGAACACAATAAAACTCACAAAATCCGACAACCCATTCAATTATGAGTCCAACCATGCTAGTTTCACTCAAATCTGACTCTAATTCGATGTTCAAAAGTCAGAAATTCATATTATGAAATTTTAGGCCAAAACCCCCAATTTCTTCTTTAAAATTCACAATCCAATCACAAAAAACGAAGGTAGATTCATGGAATAATATCAAAACCAAGTGTAAAACACTTACCCCAATCCTTGTGAGAAAAATGGCTCCAAAAGTCGCCTAAACCGTGCTTCAATATCCGAAAATGGGTGAAAAATCGCGAACCCTCGAACTTAAAGGGTTTTGTCCAGTCAATCCGCACCTGCGGACAAGAGGTCGCATCTGTGACCTTCGCTTCTGCAGGAAAAATCTCGCTTCCGCGAGAACAGCTTGGCCAGCCCTGATCGCTTATGCGATGCCTAGGACCACACTTGCGGTTCTGCTTCTGCGCATATTGGCCGCTTCTGCGCATGCGCATATGCACCCTGGCTTCCGCTTCTACGGAGGCCTCTTCATCAAGCTCTCATCTCGCATCTACGATGGCTTTGTGGAACCTGCGACCATCGCACCTGCGAGCCCATTTCCGCAGATGCGGAAACACTAAAACCAGCAGCCTTCAACAATGCAATATGCAACGAATTTGATCCGAACCTCGTCCGAAATTTACCCGAGGCCCCTAGGACCTCAACCAAATATACCAAAAGTACCATAACATAATACAGACCTACTCGAAGCCTCAAATCACACCTAACAACATCAAAACGATGAATCACACCTAAATTCAAAATCAATGAACTTTGAAACCTCAACTTCCACAATCGATACCGAAACCTATCAAATTAAGTCCGATTGACCTCAAATTTTGCACACACATCACATTTCATATTACAGACCTATTTCAATTTCTAGAATCGGATTCCGACCCCGATATCAAAAAGTCAACTCCCCAGTCAAACTTCTCAAAAATTCAACTTTCGCCATTTCAAGCCAAAATCAGCCACAGATCTCTGAATTATAATTCAGACACACTCCTAAGTCCAAAATCACCCAATAGAGCTATTGGAATCATCAAAATTCAAATACGAGGTCGTTTACACATAAGTCAACATCCGGTCAACTTTTTCAACTTAAGTTTTCAATTATGAGACTAAGTATCTCATTTTACTCCGAAATCCTTCCGGACCCGAACTAATTACCCCGACAAGTCATACAACAACGGTAAAGAATAAAGCGAGCAGTAAATAGGGGAACAATGCTGTAATACTCGAAACGACCGTCTGGATCATTACAGTTATGTCATTTGGGACTTATGTACAAAATTTGAGTCCATTTCGGGTTGATTTGATATGTTTCGGCATGAGTTTTGGAAGTTGAAAAGTTCAAAGTTCATTAAGTTCGATTTGAGGTACGATTCATCATTTTGGTGTTGTTATGTGTGATTTGAGGTCTTGAGTAGGTCCGTGTTATGTTATAGGACTAGCTGGTATATTCGGGCAGTATCCTGAGTGGCTCGGAAGAGTTTCGGACGAGGTTCAGATCGATTGGATCATTTTTGGCTAAAGCTGCTGGTGGCAGGATCTAGTGTGATCGTACCTGCGGCTGGTTTGCGCAGGTGCAATGGTCGCAGAAGTGATAAAGGAGTCGTAGAAGCAAGGTGAAAGCTGGGTGAGGAAGATCACAGATGCAGAGCTTGAGGCGCATCTGCGGTCGCGCAGAAGCAATGTCCATGGGCGTAGAAGCGAGATTGAGCGCATAAGCGGGATTGTGCACCGTACCTGCATATGCGCAGAAGCGGGGAAAGTCTCGCAGGTGCGGAAGGCTGGTCTTTAGAGAGGCTTCACAGAAGTGAAGTTGTTTTACAGAAGCGGAGGTCGCAGATGTGACAATGTGACCGCATATGCGGGATTTGCTAGGCAGAAGCTATAAAATCAAGGTTTTTGGTTCTTTTATCATATTTTGAGATTTGGGGCTCAGTTTGAGGTAAGTTTTGAGGTAATTTTCATCACGTGGGTTGGGATAAATGTTCTACACTCGGTTTTGATTATATTTCGCGAATCTATCTTCATTTTTGGTAATTGGATTATGAAATTTAATGAGACATTGGGGGTTTTAGCCTAAAGTTTCATAGAGTGAGTTTTTGAGTTTTGAATATCGATTCGGAGTCGGAATTGGGTGAAACTAGTTTGGTTAGACTCGTAATTGAACGTGTTGTCAGATTTTATAAGTTTTGTTGAGTCCTGAGGCACTATCCTAAGTTGGACTTTTGGGTTGATTTTGGGCTTTTGACTAAAGATTCGACCTTTATCGTTTGGGTTTGTTTCCTTTGGCATTATTTGATGTATTTGAGTTTCTTTTGGCTAGTTTCGAGCCATTCGGAGGTCGGTACGTACGGTATGAGCATCACTTGGCTTGCTCGGTATTGGATTTAGCTTGTTCAAGGTAAGTAACACTTTTAAACTTGGATCTGAGGGTATGAAACCTTATTATACGTGTTATGTGATTTGTTTGGAGGTGACGCACGAGCTAGGTGACGGGCGTGTGGGCGTGCACCATAGAAATTTAGACTCAGTCGATTCCGTAGAGTTGTGTAGTCAATTAAATTATATTTTCCCTGTGTTAGAGAAACTCACATGTGACTCATGTTAGAAATCACGCTAAGGTAAATGCTAGTATTATTTGGACCCGCTGAGGTCATTTCTGCTGTCGAATTATATGTTTAAATTGTAATTTCGTACTCAATCATTTTCATTCATTGCATATCATATCTCAGTCTTTGTTGTTATTTATTGACACATCATATCATCATTTTGGGCTAGTTTCATGACATTGTAAGCCCGAGAGACTGGAGAGATTGATGACTGAGTGAGGTGGCTTGATTGTGAGTGATATTTATGGGATCGACCATATTTTTATCTATTTATGCCTGGACCTAGCTTATTATAGCTCTTGGGCTAAAGGATCCCCTCCGGAGTCTGTACCCCTACAGTGAGCACAATGTATATTATATTTGGGATGGAGTTCCCCGGGCATGGAGTTGCTTTATATATTCACATTTGGGATGGAGTTCCCTAGGCATGGAGTTGCCGTATACATTTATATTGAGGGATGAATCTTTCCTGGGCTAGACCTGCCCCGTACCGTACTGAGTGATTGAGTACTCTGAGAGTGAGTACATGAGTTCATCTTTAAGATGCATTACATTTGGCATGCGTACTTGAGATACAGGTGTCATACCTCCTTTTTCCCGAGGGGGG
>AWOL01S0030339.1:0-14410 GCA_000715115.1 Nicotiana otophora
TCGGATATACCAAAATATGATAGGACTTCAGATCCACAGGAATACATCACGATTTACACTACATCAGTAAAGGGAAACGACCTGGCCGAGCATGATATCAAATCTGTTTTATTGAAGAAGTTTGGTGAAACCCTGACAAAGGGTGCCTTAACTTGGTATTCTCTCTTACCCGAACATTCCACTGACTCTTTTGAAATGCTTGCATATTTGTTTATCAAAGCTCATGCTGGAGAACGAAAGTTCCAGGCAAGGAAGGTGGATATATTCAGAATATCCCAAGGAGAAACTGAACTGTTACGAGAGTTCTTGATCCGGTTCCAGAAAGAAAGGATGTTGTTTACCAGCGGTTCCGGATGAGTAGGCAGCGGAGGCATTTACAAAGGGTCTCAACCCGTTGAGCTCCGATGCCTCGAAAAAATTGAAGGAATGTTTGCTTGACTTTCAAGCAACTACAAGGGCAGATGTTCACAACTGCCACAAGTCAAAGATCAGAATAGGAGATAATCAACTTAGCTCCGGTGTCTTCGAAAGGACGGAATCATGATCGAAATCAAGATAAATTTAAAATACTTTTGATGCAGATCAGAGGTCCTCTAGAAGTCGTTTTTAGCCTAATGAGAGGGCCGATGGGCATGGTAATAAAGGATTCCAGTCATCGGACAGGTTCGCTTCTGATAGAAGGCGGATCATGGTCTGAGTAGCATATCGTTGCAGGAGAAAGAGGCGTCGGGGTACCGAGATCCAATATATTCCATGTTATCGCTTACAATTTTAATATTAGCCTGGTGGAATCGGTGTCGGTCATGAGAAATATTAAAGAAGATAGGTTCCCGAACCAATTCAATCGGATCCCAGCCAAAGGGATCCTAATCTATGGTGTGAATTCCATGGAATTCACTGTCATAGAACTAGGACTGTCAACATCTTCGAGAAGAGGTGGAAATGTTGTTGAAGAACGGTCACCTCAGAGAGTTTCTAAGCGCCCGTGCCAAGAACAACTATGGGAGAAACTGGGATCATGCAGAACCATCAAAGCCGGTTGCATGGTCACCTCGTATGACAATCAACATGATTGTTGGAGGATACAAAGTAAATGGGGTGACGTTTTCGGCAGCAAAGAAGATGAAGATATCGGTGAATCATGGAAAGAGGATCCGATAGATCTCAGAAGATGACATTACCTTCACGGAAGAGGATGCTGATGGACTTCTTCTACCACACCACGATACTTTGTTAATTTCTCTTAATATTTTAGATTTCAAAATTAAACGTGTGTTGGTAGATCTAGGAAGCTTAACCAATATCATACAATGGAGAGTTTTGGAGCAAGTAAAGCTGACCAGAACCATAGTTTCGGCAATAAAGCTTTTGGCCGGTTTCAATTTAATAAGTGTCATAACTCGAGGCAAAAATTTTTCTGCCCACACATGCCGAAAGAGTAACGAAGACCACTTTGTACGAGGTGGTAGATGGTGACATGGGATATAATGTAATCCTTGGAAGGGCATGGATTCATGAAATGAAGGTTGTGCCCTCAACCTACCATCAACTGCTAATATTTCCAACACTATAAGGGATTAGGCAGATCAGAAGAGATCAACCGGCTACAAGGGAGATAAATGCAGTAATAGTTTCCAGTAGCAATGACAAAGAAATGAGCAAATAGCAATTACAGGAGCCAGTGTCTTCTTCCATCTTAATTGAAGATCTTAAAGATGATGAGCCATCAGAATTATATCAGGTACCGAGGTCTTTTCATGTATAGGAGGAGACAGATGCGACCAAGTCAATCGTAGAAGATCTCGAACAAGTGGCCTTGTTCGATGAATTTTTGGAAAGAAAATTCCATTTAGGAATAGGGCTGAGTACCGAACTCATGTTAAAAATTATGGATTTACTTAAATCTTATGTTGATTGTTTTACATGGTCGCATTTAGATATGACAGGTATTCCATTGGAGGTGATGATCCACAAACTGAGTCTGGATCCTTTCCTTTGGTAGGGCAGAAGAAACGAACGATAGCAGAGATCAGAAACAGGTTTGTTAAGGAAGAGGTAACCCGATTACTAAATATAGGTTCAATTCAAGAGGTAATTACCCTGATTTTCTAGCTAACGTAGTAGTAATTCCAAAAAAAAAATAACAAATTTAGAATGTGTGTAGATTATAAATATTTAAATAACGCATGCCCTAAAGACTTTTTCCCATTGCTAAACATTGATCAAATGATTGATGCTACTGCCGGGCATGAGTTAATGAGTTTTCTTGATGCTTATTCTGGGTATAATAAAATTAGGATGGACATGGAAGATCGAGAGAAGACTTCTTTCATTACAAATTTTGGCACATATTTCTATAATGTAATACCTTTTGGGCTTAAAAATGTTGGAGCGACTTACCAGAGGCTTGTCAATAAAATATTTGAAAAAGAATAGGTAAAACAATGGAAGTTTATATTGACGACATGTTAGTTTAGTTTCTTAGTACATGAGGTCAACAGAAACATCTCCAAGAGATATTCGACATTTTGAGAAAATACAATATGAAGCTCAACCCGGAGAAGTGCGCCTTCGGAGTTGGTTCCGGTAAGTTCTTGGGGTTTCTAGTCTCTCAAAGAGGAAACAAAGTAAATCCTGACAAAATCAAATCCATCGAGGATATATCGTACCAGTTAACAAGTGTGAAGGAAGTACAAATATTGACCGATAGATTGGCAGCTCTAAGCAGGTTTATCTCGGGGTCTACGAAAAAGTGTCGTCATTTCTTTTCACTTATGAAAAAGAAAAACAACTTCATGTGGACTTCAGAATGTCAGTAGGCACTGAAAGATCTGAAAAGGTACATGCCTACCACTCTGTTATTATCAAAATCGGAAGAAGGTGAGCAATTATTGATTTATCTGGCGGTCTCGAAAGTAGCGGTAAGCCCTATTTTGGTCTGAGAAGAAGAAGGTACGTAATTTCCCATTTATTATGTTAGTAAAATATTATCGGTAGCGGAGACACGATATCCGCACCTTGAAAAGCTGGCCTTAGCTCTCGTAGTTGCCTCTTGAAAGCTTAGGCCTTATTTTCAATGTCATCCAATAGCCGTTGTGATACCCTTCCCTTTAAGGAGTGTCCTTCATAAGACTGAGTTGTCGGGTCATTTGGCTAAATGGGCAGTCGAAGTTAGTGCATTTTGATGTTGAATACAAGCCTAAGATTGCAATCAAGTCACAAGTTTTGGCCAACTTTGTGGCTGATTTCGGTCCGGGGTTAATGCCTTTAGCTGCTAAAGAAGCAGTGTTGGTATCGAGAACGGTATCGAGAGTTTGGACCTTGTTTACAGATGGAGCTTCCAACGTAAAAGGGTACGGCTTGGGATAGTTTTAATCTTTCCTTCGGGAGAAACACTGAGGCATGCCATTAGAACTATACCATTAACTAACAATGAAGCCGAGTACGAGGCTTTGGTTGTAGGACTTGAACTAGCTCGGGGACTAGGTTCCGATATCATCGAAATAAAGTGTGACTCCCAGCTGGTGGTGAACCAACTATATAAAATTTTTGACAACAAGGAGGAGCATATGTAACAATACTTGAATAAATATTACTTTCCCGGTTCAAAGAGTGGTCAATCATCCACATTCCAAGGGAGGAAAATCTGAAGACAGACGTATTAGGTAATTTGGGTTCGTTCACAGAAATAAAAGGATCTGATTCCGGTACGGTAGTTTAATTGTTGCATTCGGTGTTGGATGTGGATGGCTACTGTGAAGTTAATTCAACCAATTTAATCTGGATTGGAGGAATGAGTTCACTGAATATCCAAGGCATAGAAAGTTTCCTGAAGACCCCAAAGCGTCCCAGGCATTACGAACCAAGGCGGCCGGTTACTGTCTTGTTGACAGAAAGTTATACAGAAGGTCATTTCAAGGACCATTTCCTTGGTGTTTAGGGACATCCGAGGCTGACTACATTATGAGGGAAGTTCATGAGGGAGTCTGCGGGAACCATTGCGGTGCAGACTCGTTGGTTCTCACGCTAGTGAGAGATGGCTACTATTGACCCCGGATGGAGCAAGACGCAAAGGCATTTGTACAAAAGTGCGATAAATGTTAACACCATGCATAGTTGGTGCATCAACATGCGAAACTTTTGAACTCGGTGGTGTCATCATGGCCATTCATGAAATAGGGAATGGACCCCTTACCATAAGGAACCAGTAAAGTAAAAACATTTTTGGTTTTAACTGATTATTTTACTAAATGGGTTGAGGCAGGTGCTTACCAAAAGATTGGAGAATGAAAAATGATCAATTTTATATGGGATCACATCGTCTACCGATTTGGAATATCAAAAGAAATTGCTTGTGACAATAGGCCACAATTTATAGGTTCCAAAGTCACAAAGTTTTTGGAAGGATTGAAGATCAAATAAATTACATCTTCATTGTACCACCCGAGTGCTAATGGACAGGCGAAATAGACAAATAAGGTAATTATTCAAAATCTTAATAAGAAGTTAAAAGATGCTAAAGGCAAGTGGCCAGATGAGCTACCAGATGTGTTGTGGGTACATCTGACCATGGCAAGTCGAGCACAGGGGAAACATCCTTTTCACTTGTATACAGTTCGGAGGCTTTGATACCGGTGGAAGTGGGGGAACCAACCTTAAGGTTTTCCCGATCAAACGAAGAAACAAACAAAGAAGCATTGTTGGTTAAGCTAGATTTGCTTGAAGAGCACCGGGATCTGGCGTATGTGAGGATGGTGGCACGAAAGCAAATGATGGAAGGGTATTACAATCGTAGGACAAATCTCCAATATTTCAAAGTTGGAGATTTGGTTCTGAGGAAGGTTACTCAAAGCACTAGGGAAGTTAACGCCGGGAAGATGGGACAATATGGGAAGGACCTTACCGGGTTTCAACTATAAACGGTAAAGGTTCATATGAATTTGGAAAGTCATGATGGAGTTATATTTCCAAGCAATTGGAACGTGACTCACCTCAAAAGGTATTACTGCTAAAGATCCTTGCTGATGCTAAAAATATGTGTTGCAATCTTTTTTCCTTCGACGCGTTTTTGTCCCAATTGAGTTTTTCTGGCAAGGTTTTTAATGAGGCAGCAATGTAAAGCATACTATGAAATAAGTATGATTGGAAAATGCAAGACTTCCAGTGTTCGAATCCTCATAATTAGCATTCAAACAGTTGGGGGGAACTGATACATGTCAAGGCACTAGATACCTTCAGTTTTAGGTCTGGAGCAGTCTCGATGGTGTTCAAAATGGTGTTATCTAACTTCCAGTATTAAGAAGGATGCTTGACTCAAAAGCANAGAACTTTTGAACTCGGTGTGTCATCATGGCCATTCATGAAATAGGGAATGGACCCCTTACCACAAGGACCCGGTAAAGTAAAAACATTTTTGGTTTTAACTGATTATTTTACTAAATGGGTTGAGGCAGGTGCTTACCAAAATATTGGAGAACGAGAAATGATCAATTTTATATGGGATCACATCGTCTACCGATTTGGAATACCAAAAGAAATTGCTTGTGACAATAGGCCACAATTTATAGGTTCCAAAGCCACAAAGTTTTTGGAAGGATTGAAGATCAAATAAATTACATCTTCATCGTACCACCCGAGTGCTAATGGACAAGCGGCGTCGACAAATAAGGTAATTATTCAAAATCTTAATAAGAAGTTAGAAGATGCTAAAGGCAAGTGGCCAGATGAGCTACCAGATGTGTTGTGGGTACATCTGACCACGGCAAGTCGAGCACGGGGGAAACACCCTTTTCACTTGTATACAGTTCGGAGGCTTTGATACCGGTGGAAGTGGGGGAACCAACCTTAAGGTTTTCCCGATCAAATGAAGAAACAAACAAAGAAGCATTGTTGGTTAAGCTAGATTTTCTTGAAGAGCACCGGGATCTGGCGTATGTGAGGATGGTGGCAAGAAAGCAAATGATGGAAGGGTATTACAATCGTAGGACAAATCTCCGATATTTCAAAGTTGGAGATTTGGTTCTGAGGAAGGTTACTCAAAGCACTAGGGAAGTTAACGCCGGGAAGATGGGACAATATGGGAAGGACCTTACCGGGTTTCAACTATAACCGGTAAAGGTTCATATGAATTGGAAAATCATGATGGAGTTATATTTCCAAGCAATTGGAACGTGACTCACCTCAAAAGGTATTACTGTTGAAGATCCTTGCTGATGCTGAAAATATGTGTTGCAATCTTTTTTCCTTCGACGCGTTTTTGTCCCAATTGAGTTTTTCTAGCAAGATTTTTAATGAGGCAGCAATGTAAAGCATACTATGAAAGAAGTATGATAGGCAAATGCAAGACTTCCAGTGTTCGAATTCTCATAATTAGCATTCAAACATTTGGGGGGAACTGATACATGTCAAGGCACTAGATACCTTCAGTTCTAGGTCTGGAGCAGTCTCGATGGTGTTCAAAATGGTGTCATCTAACTTCCAGTATTAAGAAGGATGCTTGACTCAAAAGCACCAAGCATATTTCATAACCTGCTCATTTACTCTAACACAAATGTTAAAGAATTTACCTTACCTTTGTAAATTATGTGCCCCCACACACGCAGTAGAGAGTAGTTCCACACGATGAAATTCAAGAACAAATAGGAACTCAAGATAGAAAGAATTAACTCCCTCTCATAATGAAATTCACATGCCACAAAAGACGTACCATAGGCTTATCTGTAGTGTACTATCTACTAATTTAGCTCATTCAGTCAAGGATCAAGTAGGACTTTATTTTGTTGTAATGTAAGCTGCGAGATGGGTAGGATATATTTGGATATAAAAGTGACTACACCTCCTTAAACACTTTTAATACATACAATTTAACACCCAAAACTCCACAATTATGTCAAACCATAACTCCATCTTCATATCCGTATATGTCAACTCCCAGCTTCTTTAAGCATAAATACATTAAAAGTTACCACTATCAATGAATATTTGCACAACAATGCAACTGTATTTTTTTTCCAATTCAATTGGCTCTTATTTTTTTCAAAACAGTGCACCTTTCTCCTTATTTCATTAGTTCCACTCAAAATCCAAACCCACACCCCATACTTTAACTTTTACAAAGTTCATAACAATTTCAAGTGCTCGCGAGAGGTAAAATGGGTAAGGGCTTGTAATGTGCTTACCAAAGAAACAGGATTACAGGCTCAAAGAGGTTAACTAAGATATATAACAATTAGCTGGGTAGAACATATAACTGGCTTAACAAAGAAATGCCTATATCACTTCCAAGACTTAATAAAACTACTATTTCACTTTGCAAACACACGGGGCAAGTTCTAGACATCAAATGCAATGCACAAAATACACAAAATATCACACACACATGGCACAAAACTCACTCAGGATCGGACTCATCAAGACACTCTAATCAAAGTAGTTAAGCAGAGTTAAGATCATACAATTTAAGGTGCTTATACAAGAGTGAAAAACTGAGCCTATGCGTCACAACTAAAGCACTTACTATTCTCAAGGCATAATACAGTCAAGATATATTGCTTTCATTTCAAATAATATCACAAGGTTTCCTACTCCTAAAAAAAATAAAAACTAACTACACCCGATTTAAACAAAACCCTTGAAAAAGAACCGCGGCACAAAGAAAAACCAAGGGGAATTATTACACTACCTAAGGAATACACTACCTAAGGAAATTGATTTTTTTAAAAAAGACTTTCAATCAAAAGACATAAAAACAAACACACATTTACATATTTATATCCCACCCCACATTTTAAATTGTGGCATGTCCCCATGGCGCACAAATAAACAGCAAGAGGTAAAGAAAACTCCCCAAGACTTTTTTTGTTTCCGAAAACTTGTGAACTCCACCCCTAATTCTGAATGTATTTTTCGCTTTAGATCCTAGGGATTATTTATGGAGCTCATCGAGCCAAAGTCCTTTAAGGATATTTGCAAGACCCGCTCTTTTTTGTTCTTTCTTGGCCTCATTTTGACCGGTGAATTGTTCTTGTAGGATCATCCTCAACTTGTTTCTGCATTCATTCAGAAGATCAATCCATGCATATTCTTATAAATTCCCAAAAATAAAATCCACATGATCAAGGTTAGAATAAGAGGATAAAGAAGAAAGGTCATGTGAGTACTCCTCTGGTAAGTCCAAGACCATTTGTTCCTCATTCTCTTCTACTAAAAATTACAATTGTGGATATGTGGATGGAGGTTTGAACTTTTCTTGTATTGCTTTATAATCAACCAAAGCCTCATTTTCAATAATTTCAGTTGAAACAGAGTCCTCTTGTAGAGTGAAAAACTCTCTTTGTAGATGTTCATCATCTCGGGTAGGCTCATTTTCACACGGTATCTCTTCCATATATTCACCATCACAATGAAACGAGCTAAGTCTATTTACTAATTGATTCACTTGCATTGTTAGGTTGTTAGTGGCTTCATCATCTTGTATAAATTTCTCTTCCACCTTATTTATGAACTTATACACGAGCTCTTCTAAACTACCATTCTCCTCTTGAGGTGGTTGTCTCACTTCGCTTTCATTCTAGTCATAATAAAGGTATTCATCCCAATCAGAGTTAGAATTGTACCCATATGAATTCTCATACATGTACGGACTAGAGACAAAGTGAGAGTGTTCAAAAGATGAACCATAGGAAAAATACCTACTTGCTTGACAATCAACCCATAGATGATTTTCACAGCATTTAAAACACGTAGCACACCACTGATAATATTCAGTTGCTAACTCTTCAACCGTTTTCTTAGGCTGGTTGTACTCCATCTTTACATTATTTAGAATTCAATAACAAAAATATTCTCTTCAAGATTTCTTCAACAACAAAACAAATATTGAAGAGAAGTTAACCAAACAAACTAAAAATAAAAGAAAAAAATAAAAGCTAATTCCTGAATTAGCACTACAAACTACTTCAAACACTATTGATATCCAATCTCCAGCAATGATGCCAAAATTTAACGAGCACAAAATACACACTTAAATTGTGCTCGCTAGTCAAAGATAGTATAGTATAATATCGTGTCCACATGGATTGGATTTAAAAATTATTCTCGTAGTTTCTAGCTTGATTACTATCTAGGAGGATCAATAGTTGAGATTATATGATTAATAATAAAATTTAACTAAGAATCTAAAATCTACAGTTATTGACTAGTGACTATCGAAACAAGGAATAAGCAATTAAGGTTATTAGTGGAAGAGGATAGGGTTTTGACAGAATAAGTGCAAGATAATTGTTTGGGATCTAACTCTAGATAATTCACTTCCAATGTTCAAGTGAGTCTCTCTAATTCACTCTATTATTAGTTCAAACGTTCAGCAAAAACTCCTCTCTTGATTAAGTCTTAATCTCACGAGATGAACCAATTTAAGCACTGTGAAGATATGCAAGAATGCATAGTGGATCGGTCTTTAGGAAAGCCTCTTTCGATTATTATCCTAACTAGATTTAATCAATGATTCAACTAGCCTCTTTCGATTACTTAGAAGAATCTCTGAACTAAACCAACAATATAATGCAAAGATATCACAAGTTATGCCTTTTTCGATTACAAGAACAAGTGAATATGGATGCAACAATTAAATCTTCTAAAAACGATTCAAATACATAAAAATAGAGTTATAATCCATAAACAATTATCAATATACCAAATCCATCAAAACCCAAAAGGATCTACTCCATAGACATGGAGAAGTTCTTCACAAATGTAACTAAAGTATATGAAAACATAAATTCAATCCAAACCCGGATCTTGAGTGAGGAAGGAATGATGAAATCCTTGTGCTTGTGTTCTTCCAACTCCTCCTTAGCCTCCTTGGCCTCCTTAGGTCCAAAATGTATCAAACGTGCCGAAAATAGTGTTTCCCGTGTATTTAAGCCATCCCCCAATAATCCCCAAACGAAATTACCCTTTTTAGCAGAATTGGGAAGTCACTCTAACATTTTTGGCCTACCGCGCCGCACCATGCGACGCGCTTGTGAGGAATTCTATAACAATTCCAAAAATCATTTCTGGCCATATTTTGCACTGCCGCGCCGCGCCTCGCAGTTATGCATTTCATCGCAATACTAGGGAAGTACAAAGCCTTTGCAAATTAAATGCATGCTGCTGTTTTGTGTTGTCGCGTCGCACAATGCGACGCATGCAGCGCCGCACACTTAATTATTTTGATGCCTCTTTCATTTGTCTCCAATAACGAAGACTAAGCAGCCACTTTATTAGATCATGTGGTAGGAATAAAGAAACTTTTCTAAGGAATTCACCTCAAATATAATCAATTGTATTTCTTTCCAAAGGCACAACTTGCCTCACATCATCATTAGGCCATAGTTTTGGCCTTTGAACATTTTGCTCATTTGTTTCCATATGTAATTGATCCTCGAACGTGATCCCGGCTTAATTTCATGGGCTTCTACTCAGACTTCAAAGCTCCAAATAGCTCGAATTAGCTTCACAACATCTACATAACTCAAAAATCACTCCTACACGGCATAAAATACAAAATAAATGCAAACCACTATTAATTAAAGCTCAACATAAGTAAAGTGTAGTGAATTAGAGTGCAAAATATGACTAAAACACTGGTTTTCAACCTACCATCAATGCAATATATGAGATACAATCTGTAGATAATCATTTGCCTTCACTAGTGAATCAACAACCATAGGCTGTATTGCCTTCACTTTAGCATGAGTATGCACAGTTCTATGTAGATTAACTCGTGTGGAAAATAACTTGTTGATGGTTAAATAATCTTTGGCTCGATAGCACATCTCATCTCCCAATACTCTCATTGTTTCCATTAACCTATGGAAACTCTCATTTTTAATAAGGCATCAATGAAAAGTATACTTCGAAGAAAGTGTTACCAAGACCGGGGAATGTTTGAAGCGGGATCAATATCTTATCAGGACCCGGGACTGCATGATCAGCCCCATAGAAATAAGTTGTGCAAGTTAGCCACATGTATTGGTAGCTTTATTTACTTAGGCAAAAGAATATTTATGTAAAAGTACTTTTAAAGATAGAGGGAATANTCGGGACTACATGATTAGCTCCATATAAATAAGTTGTACAAATTAGCCATATGTATTGGTAGCTTTATTTACTTAGGCAAAAGAATATTTATATAAAAGTACTTTTAAAGATAGAGGGAATAAATCAAAGGCCTTTTATTTTTATCTTATTTCTTGTCCGAATGATAAGTTAATTTATTTTGTCGTTTGACAGTTAACAAAAACTTCAAATGCTTGTGCCAGAATGAACATGAGACATCCTCTTCAAGAGCACCGTAAATACAATGACCCTCTCTTATGCAACCCTCATAGTAAAGGGTAGATTCCGGAAGTGTTTATGCCCGAAAGCAAAAGCTATGGGATGTGAAAAGATTCCTGAAGCTTTGTAAGTTAATTGAAAAAGAATAATTTTTGCACAACACTTAAAAAAAGAGCTTCTTTTATTAATTAAAATGCCAAACTCAGTAAAGAAATTTTGGCATAATTACAAAAAAGTAAAGAAAACATATAAACATTAGTTCTTGCTGCTAGAACCCGAAGGGAGAGATGAGTCATTGTTTTCCTTATTGGGAGAAGGCTGTTCCGGTTTCATCTTCTTCAGGTTCTCCTTCGGTTCCTGAATACTCGGAGTTAGTATTCGAAGAATCAGAAGCAACAGGCCAAGCAGGGAGGTTCTCGTGAGCAGTTGTCTCCAGCGTTTGGGCCTTGGCAATACATTTATCAATATTAGCAATGCCTTCTTTGGCCTCCTCCAAGGTCTTATTCTTCGTATGATAAATGGAGTAGGTTTTCTCGGAGACAAATGAATCTTCTTGGTCTGGGAGTTTAGCTCGGAGTTTTCAATCTTGGATTGGAGCTTTCCATTTTCATCTTTCATAATGATGATTTTGGAATCAAGCTCAACATTCGTGGTCGAGTGAAGTTGATTCTGCTACATGACACTTTTGAGTCTTTATTCCATTCTTTCTCTCTTCTCCTCGACAACATTGGCCTCCTCAGTTTTGGAGCATAAGCTAACCTCCAAGTTATTAACTTGTTCCATGAAGGCAGACTCACGCTCGGCAGCAGCAGTCACAGTATCATGAAGTTCAACCCACTTAGCCTTTGCATTCTTGAGGTCTTCATGCAATTGAGCGGTCTCTTGTCTGTGGGCCATTTTATCTTGCTCGAATTGTTGTAACCGAGCCAAAACATCATCATCTGAGCAATTTTTGCTTCCAGCACATGGAGATACTTGGCAAGTTGGTTCCATTCAGCTAAAAGTTGATTTCATTCTGAAGTGAGTACTTGTTTATCCAAGATCAACCTTTGCAGGCCTTCGAAAGCAAGAAGGTTGGCCTAAAGAGGATAAAGCTAAGGTTATTAGTTCAAAATATGATAAATGAAGAGTGGTATGAGATGGTTGTATTAATACCTGTGCCAAGCAGTGCATGCTGTTGTTTAACAGACATTCACCGAAGAGAGAGTCCATCTTTCTCCAATCTTCTTTTTACGCTAGCGGCTTTAGAAAATTAGCAAGCTCCACCGGCTCGGAAAGTAAATAGCACTCATTCAAAACTAAAAGGATCACACTTCATCTTCCATGAGGGTCTTGAGTGGGTGCCGAGTAAGTATTTTCTAAATTTCCATGGTTGGGCAACCGTGAAGAAGGAGCATTTTCTATTTGTTCAGCCTGGGCTGGTGGAGAAGAAGCAACTGGTGTTGATGGAGGGGTAGTTGTTATCGGCTCAGAAGTTGGTGGTGGAGGAAGGACATGGAATTAACTCCTTTGAACTGAAGTAACTTTGGAAATTCGAAAACGAGATGAAGCATTTTCAGCCATTTCCATTCCCCCCAGAGTCCTTGAACTTCCTCTAGTGGCGGATTTTGAAGCTCTACCGGCTGAGCATCTGGTTGAGTTAATGAAGATCTTTTTCTTCTCTGAAAAGGATCCTCTTCATCATCGACTCCTTCATCATCGAGTATCGTGGTGGTTGGTTTGGTTGGTGCTTTCTTTAATTTCCTCTCCTGAGTCCCCGCCGAAGAGATACGTTTTCTCTTTGGGTTTTTATCTTTAGGCTGGGGTCTGCGAGAGGAGGCACCTTCACCAGAAGGTAGAGTAGATTCATGAGTTCTCCACTGGTTAAGGGCATTTTGCAATACCCGTTGAGCTTCCTTCGGGTCATCGAGAGCCTCTATATCGGGGCAAACAACGGATCCCTTCGGATGTCCTGTGTGGTACGGAAAATTTAGTTAATGAATTATTTCTAAGTTATTTTGTAAGATAGAAGGAAGGAAGGAAGGAAGAATCTTTGTTTACTATGAGGTTTGGATTTCCACCCATATTTAGGAGCCATTTCTTTCCACTTTCAGGATTCTTGTGTAGTAATATCCAGAATTTTCTGTATCTATTAGGCCAGATCTTGATCCCGTGGTAGTTTTCAATGAGTAGCTGGAATAAGGAAAGTATAAAGTTAGTAATGAAGGAAGATGTTTTTAAAACATGGTAAGAAAAGATATACTTGAAGACTTATGGGAAAGGTTCCATGATTCAGGAATAGCAGGCGCTGTGATCGGGAGGATGTCCTTGGTAGCAATGTCAACGAACCGTTCCATCCATCCACAGTTGTTATCATTATCGACGCTGGTAAGAAGGGCATGATGATCGCGTTTGCTGAGTTTTAGCACACCCCCGTGGAAGATCTTAGGGAAGTAGAGGTTCATCATGTGTGCAAAAGTTAGGGTTTTCTCAGTCTCAGAGCACAATTGGCAGAGGCAAACCACCGTACGCCATACGGGTGGGCCTATTTGTGCCAAATAGATTTGGTACCAGTGACAAAATTCTAAGATTATTTCGATTCCTTCACCCACTCTCAAAGTGAAAGGGCCCAAAGAGAAAGGGTATGTATAGATATACATGAACCCTGGTTTGGAGAAGGTGACCCTTCCGACATCATTAGGGATGAGAATTTCAATGTTGTTCCAATTACATTCCACATTCACGATAGGGATGCTAGGAGGACAAATGGAAGAAGGATATCTACGAACATGCCAATGTTTGTCACTTTTGGGATTTGCAGGTTCGTTTTATTCTTTAAGGTCATAATTCGTGCTAAGATGAAGAGGTATGATATAATTCACGATAGGAGGTTACGACTAAACATCGGTCTCATTTGTTTTGTTCTTCTTTGGGCCTCCACCGAAGAGAAGGCTAGAGTTTCCGAAGGCAACATTGTTAGAAGACATGGTAGTAAGAAATGTGTGAAGAAATATTTTACTGATAAAGTTGAACTTCACAAGTGGGTTTCTAAGGTAAGTTTGAGAAGAAGGGGAAGTTGTAAAAGTAAAGCGTAAAAATAAGGAGTAGT
>AWOL01S0030344.1:0-41273 GCA_000715115.1 Nicotiana otophora
AATAAGTACAAAACACTAGTTATTAAAGCTCAAACACAATAAAAGTGCAGTAAATTAGAGTGCATAAGCGACTAAAACACGAAATTATAGCCTACCATCACCCGCCGGGTAAATAAAGCTCCCTTCTCCTACCTAGACAAGGACATGGACCGAGGTTGGCAGGGAAAGTTTGTTCGGATAAAGATCGAGGACCTTATCCCTTATGAGTTCCTATCATTCCCCGAGAAGTGAAACTCAAAGAGTAAGTTCACTTCTTCTAAAGTCATCAAAGTGCTTTTTTGAATCTACTCTTCTTTCTCATTATTTGTCTTATTTGACATGCAGTCATCGCCCGAGTCCCCAATGTGGTCCCTCGTTTTAGGGAGTGGGTCAAGAGCATCTACAAATAACTCACCTACCCTGAGCGTGAGTGGCGCAAGCTTTCCAAAGGCAAGTGGGAGGCTCGTTCTCATGGTGAGTGCCCCTCTTATTTTGGTTGAATCTCCCTTTGGGCCATTTTTATTTAGTCATTATTTTGACTAAGTCTTTTCCTTCCACAGGTTTTCCCAAGACCACTAAACTTCAGGAAACCACCGAGGCCGTGGCCTCGACCCCGTCTACAAAGACCTCAACTTCACTTCGGCCTACTGCCGAAGCTGCTTCAAAGAAGGAGGAGAAAACAAATAAGAAGAATATAAGAACTCCCGACTCCTCGGACGCTTCTTTCTAGGCTAAGAAGAAGAAAAGAATCGTGATAAGGGTTAGGAAGAGCACCAAAAGGCCTCCGATGCCCGAGTCCCGGATTCCAAGGCTCTCTACCGGCTTAAGGACTTTCCTGAGGATGATGACGAAATGGAGTTCATCACTCATAAGCCAATTGACGTCTACCTGGATTTGGTGCCCCCGGATGGGGATGCTCGAAAGGCTGAGTCCCCTGTAGCTCGCGAGCTCGAAGAAGATCAAGTAGCTACTGCTTTGCTGGAAGCTCCTCCAGTTCCGAGGGAGGCCGCTTCAGAAAATGCCTATGTTATCCACGTTCTGGAGTCACCGCCTCATATGGAGACCATTTTAGACAAAGCTCAGAACCGAGGCATCCCGGGTCGTGGACGAAGCCCTTAACTCATTTTTCGAGGGTGTGGATGTCGGCATGCTGGAGGATTACTCCAGCTTTGGCCATATGGAGATCCCGAAAAGGGTTGTGCAACCGGGTTCAGATGAGCCAAGAGGGTTGAAAGACTTAGAAGCTACAAAAACTGAAGAAAATAAGTTTCGTCGAAAGTCGACAAGTTAGGAATATTATAACATGTACTCTTGGGATAAGAATAAGGTACTTAACATGATAAAGAGGTTATCTTATGAGTTATTTTGGTCGTATGATAGTTGTGTATTACGTTTTGAAGTCAAGCGAGTTGTGGAATAAAAGTTGGCAAAGGTCATCACAAGTTACATTCATAAATGTGTTGAAAATTAGGTCAAATGTAGATGCAATTTTCTTCCAATATACTTGGAACTTGTTACACTCTGTGCGTCCCAAGGTGACATATAATGAATATGAGATTTTTTAATCATAATTTAAATGAGTGTAAAGTCATAATATGACTATATATATGATGTTTGGATATAAAATATAAAATTTTGGAAAAATATGATTTAAGTTGCGAAAAAAACCGACTAAGGATTTACCTTGTAACGAAACTTTTTGAGCAATATATTTTATGTGTTATAATAGGTATTTTTGGGACATAATATATACCAAATTTAAGGTCTTGGAATTTAGTTTTCAACACTCTTAACCGTTCATCCATACGACGTCCAGATAAAAAGATATGAGTGTCTCAAGATGGGCTAATGCTAGGGTGCCAAGCTGGCAGCTCTTTGACTTTTCAAAAGTTGATATATATAGGTTTTAAGTTGTATTTCTCTTAATTTTTCATATAAAACGAACATAGAACCCCCATAAACCTACCCTTAAGCTCTCTACAAGGGTTTCAAAGAAGATTAACATCCCGGATACGAAATCAAGAAGCGATAACATTAGAACGATCCCTACGACGTAAGTATCATTATAGCGCCTCTCTTTTTCTTTGTAGTTTGAGTTTTGGAAGGTACTTCATAGTTAAGAAAATGCCTACTTTATGTATTTAAGCTTTTAAATATCAAGGAAGGTTAATAAATTCGTTTCCTAATAGTTATAACTCACAGGACGGTGATCAGAAGCCGCGAGTTCGATTTATTTTACTCTTAGTGGACTGTTTTGTAGTCCACTCGTGTTGGCATCTTGTGCTGCTGATTTATGGAGTTTGGAAGGATAAATGGCGTGGATAAATGCCACATGTATTAGGGTAATGGGCTGGTCACTCGTCGTTGCAGTTTCAGGCTACTTGATAACTTGTTGATTGGGTGTGTAATGGTATATTTAGGGTTTTTGTTGTATTAAAGGCCCTGAATTTTAGTTAGGTTGTTTTTGAGTTGCTGATTGTATTGTGTTTGTATATTGCCTATAGTAGGCTTGAGAGAGCAGTAAAATCAGGGGAAATGCTGCCCGTTTTATTTTAGAATCGAGTTATCGTTTGAGATACGTGATATACTAGCTCCATCTAAGTTGTACATGTATTTCTTTGTTATAGGGTTGGCGCGCTACTTGTCGTAATCTTGTTGTTGAGTGGAATTGATGACTTGAGTTATGTTAAGGATATCCTTTCTTTCCTTTTGGCATGATCCATATGATACAACGAAACGAGCAAACATGCAACTTTCACAAATGGCTCTATTTTTAGAAGTACTAGGGTTGCTTATGTTCTTGATTCCCCATATGTCCTATTATTATATCGTCTGTTCATAGGTCTTAAAAAATATATAAGTGATGAAGTTTATTTCGTGATATTAACCGAAGGCATATTGATCTTGTGACATCCTGAGAGATCTTATTGACTTATTTCTTATGCATTGCATTCATTTATACATGCATATTGACCCATGACCAGATGACGTTATATACATGTATATTATATGTATATGGGGTATGTGGAAAGGTTATGGTGTTATATACATATCATCACATGATCAGCTGACATACGTTGATGATTTCACCCACATAGGCCGAGATGATATGATGGGATGCCCTCAGAGGCTTGATGATGTTATGTACGCATATACCTATGTATGCTATGATATATATATATATATGCATATGGATTACATTATAAATGTTTCATGATTCACATAGCTATTCAGACTTACAGATTTATTTCTTTACTCCATGTTTCTTTCACGTCTTTTATATACTTCTTTCATGCCTTACATACTCGCTACTTTATTTATATTGACGTCCCTTTTGCCTTGGGATGCTACGTTTCATGCCCGCAAGTCCCGATAGACAGGTTGACAGTCCTCCTAATAGGCTATCAGCTCAGCGGAAGGTGTTGGTGCACTACACTTGCTCCAGAGTTGCCTATTTGGTTAGTATTTTTTGTACATTTATAGATTGGTATGTCGGGGCCCTTCCCCAGACTTTATGATGTTTATGTACTCTAAGAGGCTTGTAGAAATATGTCATATATATGAATGATTGTATGGACTTGTCGGCCTATGTTTTGAGTGTACAAATGATCATGTCGGCCTTATAGGCCCATATGTCACATGTATAAGTTTGTATTCCATGTTGGGTCGTCCTATGTCGAGTATTCTCTTATGTTTAATTCTGGTTATCTCATGACGGCCTTTCCGGCTCATTTACCCATGATACTATTACAAGAAGGATACGTTATGTTGGTACTCGGTTGAGTTAGGCACCGAGTGCCCGTCGCGGCCCTTCGGTTCGGGTCGTGACAAATGTGCTATCAGAGCAGTTCTGTCCTAGGGAGTGTACAAGCCGTGTCTAGTAGAGTCTTGTTTATGGGTATGTTGTGCACCATACTTATAAGCAGGAGGCTACAGGACATTTAAGACTGCTACTCTTTCTTCTTACTCTAGATCGTGTGATAGAGCTCAGTTGTAAGAATTCAAACTCCTAAATTCTATTTTATTCGTAATATAATGATACCTACATACAGAAAGACAGTTGGTACGAGATTGAATGTGACTGTGGAAGAGTTGAGTAAGAGGAACTCGATTTTGCATCATGCTTATGATGAGTAAATGTGAGGTCTTTAGCAGATCATGTGTGTACTAAGACGTGTAAGATTTTTGATAAAGAACTATAAGGCATGGATATCTATCCACCAATATGGTATAAAGCAATAAGAGAATCAGAATGTAGATACAAGTTTCAACAAGTAAAAGAAGCAAGGTAAAGAAAGGTATGAGGTACCCAGTTAGTGAAGATTACAAGTATTTACAATTCAGTCAGAGACATATAAGCATTCTGAGTTACTTTCAACAATAATAGATATATATACAATTGGCCACACCCATCTCAGTTATGCCCTATGAGAGCTAACAGATATAGTTTAAGAGAAGGATGGGATATCAGGATCCAGTTGGGGTTAGAGTAACCCAAAATGGTGGATGGATTGTTATCATTAGCTAACATTTTCGAAGGATAGTGCAAACGTGGTAATAGAACTCTTTGTGAGACTCCCATATGGTGCACTCTAGAATAGAACAGTCAGATACGAATACTAGAATGTTCAGAAATTTCAGAAGATACAACAACAACAATAACAACCCAGTATAATCCCACTAGTGGGGTCAGGGGAGGGTAGTTTGTACGTAGACCTTACCTCTACCCTGGGGTAGAGAGGCTGTTTTCGATAGACCCTCGGCTCCCTTCCTCCAAGAACTCCCACCTTGCTCTTGGGGTGACTCGAACTCACAACCTCTTGGCTGGAAGTGGAGGGTACTCACCACTAGAGCAACCCACTCTTGTTAATTTCAGAAGATAAGAACTGGAATCCTAGAAGGGATAAATATTTACCTTAGTATGACTCCCATCTCTAGGAAAAAAAAGAATGTTAGGTGACCCGAAGAGCCAATGAGATTAAGCAAGGGGAGCTAAAAGTTAAAGAATATTTTGTTAATTGTTTTTAGAATAAAGTGATAGACAGAAATATTAGTAGGAGAATAAGAAGAGAGTAAATGAAACATTATGAGTGAGATATGATAAATGGGTGATAACATTAAATCAAAATATGACACGATGACAGAGTCTATAGTCAAGTGAAGGAAGAGACAAGATGTGACATGCCTTGAGACAATAAAAGAGTAAAGGCCAAATGTCATATCCTCATTTCGAGAAATGAGTTGCTAACTCCAACGTGATTACCAGAAGGCTAAGTTAGACCCCTCGTAGTAATAGAAATTAGTATGGTCTAGTAAATAAGATAAAACCGAACATGAATTAGGGACCAGAGGATTTGATAATAGTCGACATCGTGATAATTTTGAAGATCGCGTTCCGGCAATAATAGAATGGACAACAAAAGAATAGCCTTTAAAAGTCATTCAAGAAGACGCTTCCCTAAAACAAGCACTGTGAGAAGAGTTAAGCTTAAGGGACTAAGTGTGCCAGTTACACTAGGTGTCACCTTCGTGCGTAAGAAATTCAGTTATCCTTAGTATAGAAGGCTTACCGCAAGGCAAGTAAGAGTTCGTGAAGATGTGAAAAGACATCAAAGATGTAGAGGTAAAACATTTATAGGTAAATTTTCATAGCATTAAATGTTAGTACTCCCCTAAAGGGGGAAGATGGTGTGATATGGTATTAAGTCGGAGTTATGTGGTTCAGGTAACTATAGAATAGTAAAGGAAGAATGTAATAGAAAGGCGAAAGGAATGAGATTGCATTTATTCAGATCCTACGTATATGATACGACTCCAGAATATTATGCAAGTACGACGCCAGAGAGAGGCAGGAAGGGTTCCAACACTAGATGTTATTGATAAATAAGTGCAAATGAACACTTGATACATAAGGAGCTGGTGCGAGGGGTAAGTTAAGACAAAGGACATAACCCAAGAGAGATTACGCAGAATATAGATATAGGAATGGACCAACGAGTAGTTAGTAGTTGATTTACGAAGAGCCTAGTTATGGCTAGACAAGATAATACAGACAAATCAGCACGTTGTTCAAGATAAACGTAGTGAACCCCAACATAGTGGATTCAGTCTCGCAGATATGATGTCGTAATCCTTGAGAAATATTCAGATAGGAGTTGGGGTTGTTAAAGGTATCGTATAACTGTTACGAAAATAAAAGACGGTGCCACTGGGAAGACAGTCAAAAATGTTAGTTCAGTAGCAACCATACGAGCACAAGGGCACGAAGGTAAGTAACTAAGGATAATTATAGGAGAGTAAGAACATCAAAAATTATTTCGGGTATCCAATGTAATAAGCTCGCAGCTTTATAGGAGTCAAACGGTCTCCCTTAAGTACTACAAAGAAAGACTAGCTGAGGAAATAAGGAAGAAGCTTCAACTTATGCATAGTGATATAAAGAAGAAATGGTCTTGTAACAACAGTCTCACAACAACATTGTATGCACTCCATAAGAAATTAGCACCTATCGTGGTTAATGCACGGGAAGAAGAAAAAAAATCAAAAGGTGATATTTGAGATCGTATGAGTTACAGGAAATTCCAGTATTCGTGGGCAATGGTATAAGCCATGTATTCATGCAACAAGTGGCAGAACGACCAGAAAAAGTAATTGCTTATGTTTAAAGGCAACTGAGAAGGCACAAAAGGAAATTTATGGTACTAGCAAGTTAAAGGAAGGTTGTGAGTAGTATGAATAGATATATGTAGGTCGCAAGCTAAAGTATGGTAGAACGACAAAGTTTTAGGTAGATAGGAGTAAGGATAAGAAAAAGTGAGTGAGAATGTGACGAGAATAGGTAAGTCTTCGAGATTAAACCTATCAAAACAAGAGAGTTGATGACTTCCGTAAGTTATAGAAAGCTCGGTAAAGCCCGAATGAACTCAGTGGAGTCTAAGACTAGGAGCAGTTAGAAGAGATGAAATGATGCCCTAGTGGTAGAATAAAGGTGTAATGGTGATAGATAAGAGGATGGCGTTTAGGCCTTTGATTGAGTAATGATTTTGAGAAAAAGGATTTCATGAATTGCACGGGATTAGAACCCATATGATGAATCACGTTGGGATGCTATGAAATACATTTATTGAAGTATAGTATCGTCCCTAGATGGATCAGGAAAATCACTTCAAATGTTCCCCGATGAGACGTGAGCCTTATTGACAATGTATAACGTAAGAGGTTTCAAGTTATCAATGGTAGATTATGGATCAACATTAAGGTGAATCAACAATGGATGGATAAAAGTTACAAAGTATAAGATGGGATTAGGCCGTCATTTTTAAGATGACCTGTAATGAAGAAGAACTAAAGGACTTAGATTTATACATACAGGATAAGTAGCGAGAGAGTAACCTGGAGTTGGGTAGCAGACCTCGGTAATAATAAATCCAAGTAAGTGTTATGGTATAGTATAACCTACCTAGATGTATTAAAGTTATAAGCATAGATAACCGAGGCTATGAAACAAATATAGCAATGGTCGTAAGTTCGACAAAGTACCGAGAGAAGAACTTCAGTACACCTATAGATGCCCCGGGGGACAACTTGTCATAGTTCTGTATATGTTCACAAAGCGAGGCCTAGATATTGGATAACAGATAGAGGAAAAAGGAGAGAAGAGTCACATAGGTGCACTTACAAGGTCAGAGTCATACAGGCTGCATGATAGAAGGAAGAAACAGTTACGATATTAAAAGGATTCCGACCACAAGTCGTGGTGTGAGAAAGAGGCCTAAAGGGGGAATGCCCTGGCCTTTGAATTTATTCACAGAATAATTGCCTAGATGGAAAGGACAATATTAAAGTATTCGAAAGAGTTATAGGTTATGAGACTGATAAGCACATCAGTCAACATTCGAGGACGAATGTTCCAAAGGGGGGAATGATGTTACACCCTATGTTTTCGTACGTAAGAGTACGTTGTAAGACAATTGATGTAAGCTCAGAAATGAGATCATTTTTGAAAGTACATGAGGTAAGTTAATCATGTTACCTTGGAGGTTACAAATCTTTAAGATCATGGATAACAAGTACCAAGAGGGTTGAAAGACTTAGAAGCTAAACAAACTTAAGAAAATAAGTTTCGTTAAAAGTCGACAAGTTGGAAATATTATAACATGTACTCTTGGGATAAAAATAGGGCGCTTAACATGATAAGGAGGTTATTTTGTGAGTTATTTTAGTTGTTGATAAGTGGTAATTTTACCATTTATTCTAGTCTTTTTTTTTAATTTTTGTGTCCTTTAATTACAAAATGAGGTGATTTATGGTGTGCATTGCTAGATTTTTAGGTAAATGATGCCATGAAGAGAGTTGAATTCAATTGAATTTGAATTGGGCAAAAAAGAGTTAAAAAGTGCAAATTCCTTCAGTTGTTCCGCATCTGCGCAATACTGCTCGCTTATGCGAGTGGAGGTCCGCATCTGCACATATCACCAATTTCCACGCATCTGCGGAGCCGCTACTATGGCATCATGTCCGCATCTGCGGAATAGGCAGTTCCCCAAAGTTTGCGCATCTGCGAAAGGAAGTCCGCTTTTGCGGAACCGCACCTGCGATGATTTTTCCGCAGGTGTGGTCAACGGGCTTCAGCTGAGGACAGTGTTTCCATTTTACATTTTTTCAATTCCAGACCCACAAATACACGACCTAGATCAATTGTAAAGGATCTTGGGCTTATTTTTCAGTCTCTTGACCAGGGAGGACAAGTTTTAGAGCTAGGGTTCTTGCACACACACTTGGGTCTTGAAGATTTGAAGCTTTTGGTTGAGAATTTCTTACCCATTTATGTTCATTTCTTCATTTCCTTGCTTTGTATTGTATATTTAAGTGCGTAGTATATTTTCCAACACTTGAATCTTGTTTATGGGAATATTCATATTTAAAGTGTGGATTAAATATCTTGTTGTGCTTATGTATTGAACGATTTTTATTTATTATGAAGTGAGTTATTATTTCTTTAATTATTCTTGTTCTTTAATGTTTCCAAAGGGATTAGCTAACCCTAGGACTCGCCCATTAACTTCGAATTAATTTTGGAAAAGATAATTTGGGGTTAGGGAAAGATTAATTAACAAAAACTTGAGGCTTTAACCCTCACTTTATAGATTCTACCTAGGGATAGGATTGAACTACTTGTAGCCATATTTAGGTGTGCTTAATCTCTTAATTGTTTTAGGGATAATTCAATTAGAAAGTCTTGTTAGTCTTCGTAAGAAGCTAATATAGAGTTATTACCCGAGGCTAATTAACATAAACTCGCTCATATTTGTAAAATCGTGAAATACATTGGATCATTACTTAAGTGTAATTCTCAATGCATCCATGCTTGTAGCTATTGATCATTTTACTTGCTTTCTAGGTTAGTTTTTATTTTCGCATTTAGACATAAATATTTTCTAAAAACATTTCTAAGTGTTTGACTTACCATAACAAGTGATAATTCTCTTACACGCTTAATCACCTCCTACATATTGTTCTATGTGGGATTCGACCCCGACTCATAGTTGGGTAAATTATATTGCATGCAACCGTATCCATTTACCTTTTAGTAGTGGATTTGGACATCATCAGTTGTATGATAGTCGTGTATTACGTTTTGAAGTCAAGAGAGTTGTGGAACAAAATTTGGCAAAGGTCATCACAAGTTACATTCATAAATGTGCTGCAAATTAGGTAAAATATAGCTGCGATTTTCTCCCAATATACTTGGAATTTGTTACACCATATGCGTACCAAGGTGACGTATAATAAATATGAGACTTGTTAATCATGATTTAAATGCGTGTAAAGTCATAATATGACTATATATGATGTTTGTATATAAAATATAAAGTTTGCGAAAAATCAGATTTAAGTTGCAGAAAAAACCGACTAAGGAGTTGCCTTGTAACAAAAATTTTTGAGCAATACATTTCGTGTGTTATAAGAGGTATTTTTAGAACATATTTACAAATTTGAAGGTCTTGGAATTTAGTTTCAAACACTCTTAACCATTTATTCATATGACGTCCGGATAAAAAGATATGAGTGTCTGAAGAAGAACTAATGCCAGGGTTCCAAGCTAACACCTCTTTGACTTTTCAAAAGTTGATATATATAGGTTTTAAGTTGGCTTTCTCTTCATTTTTCATAGAACACGAACGGTGAACCCCCATAAACCTATCCTTAAGCTCTCTACAAGGGTTGCAAAGAAGATTAACATCCCGGGTATGAAATCAAGAAGCGATAACATTAGAACGATCCCTACGACGTAAGTATCATTATACCGCCTCTCTTTTTCTTTGTAGTTTGAGTTTTGGAAGGTAATTCATAGTTAATAAAACACATGCTTTATATATTTAAGCTTTTAAATATCAAGGAAGTTTGATAATTTCATTTTCTAATAGTTAGGACTCACGGGACGGCGATCGAAAGCCGTGAGTTTATTTATTCCACTTTTAATGGACTGTTTTGTAGTCCACTCGTGTTGGCATCTTGTGCTGCTGATTTATGGAGTTTGGAAGAATAAAGGGCGTGTAGAAACACCACATGTGGTAGGTTAGTGGGCTGTTCGCTCGTCATTGCAGTTTCAGGCTACTCGATAACTTGTTGATTGGGTGTGTTATGGTATATTTGGGTTTTTTGTTGTATTAAAGGTCCCGAATTGTAGTTAGGTTGTTTTTGAGTTGCTGATTGTATTGTGTTTGTATCTTGCCTATAGTGAGCTTGAGGGAGCAGTAAAATTAGGGGAAATGCTGCCCATTTTATTTTAGAATCGAGTTATCGTTTGAGATACGTGATATACTAGCGCCATCTAAGTTGTACATGTATTTCTTTGTTATAGGGTTGGCGCACTAGGTCTCATAAGATTGTTGTTGAGAGACATTGATGACTTGAGGTATGTTAAGGCTATCACTTCTTTCCTTTTGGCACGATCCATATGATACAACAAAATGAGCAAACACGCAACTTTCACAAATGATTCTATTCTTATAAGTACTAGGGTTTCCTATGTTCTTGATTCCCCATATGTTCTATTATTATATCGTATGTTCATAAGTCTCATAAAATCCATAAGTGATGAAGTTTATTTCGTGATATTAACCGAAGGCATATTGATCTTATGACAACACGAGAGATCTTATTAACTTACTTCTTATGCATTGCATTCATTTATACATGTATATTGACCCATGACTATATTACATTATATATACGTATATTATATGTATATAGGGTATGGAGAAAGGATATGGCATTACATATAAACCACCACCTAATCAACTGACATACATTGATGATTTTGCCCACAGAGGCCGAGATGATATGATGGGATGCCCTCAGAGGCTTGATGATGTTATGTACGCATATACCTATGCATGATATGACATTAATATGCATATGCATTACATTATAAATGTTTCATGATTCACATAGCTATTTAGACTTACAAGTTTAGTTCTTTACTCTATGTTTCTTTTATGTCTTTTATATATTGCTTTCATGCCTTACATACTCGGTATTTTTTTGTATTGGCGTCCCTTTTACATGGGGACGCTGCATTTCATGCTCGCAGGTCCCGATAGATAGGTTGACAGTCCTCCTAGTAGGCTATCAGCTCAACGGAAGGTGTTGGTGCACTCCACTTGCATCGGAGTTGCCTATTTGGTCAGTATGCTTTGGACATGTATAGATTGGTATGGCGGGCCCCTGTCCCATCCTTTATGACGTTTATATACTCTTAGAGGCTTGTATACATATGTCATGTATATGGATGATTGTATGGCCTTGTCGTCCTATGTTTTGAGTGTACAAATGATCATGCCGGCCTTATAGGCCCATATGTCACATGTATAAGTTTGTCTTCCATGTTGAGTCGTCCTATGTCGAGTATTCTCTTATGTTTAATTCTGGTTATCTCATAACGGCCTTTTCAGCTCATTTACCCATGATAGTATGATAAGAAGGATACATTATATTGGTACTCAATTGAGTTAGGCACCGAGTGCCCGTTGTGGCCCTTCGGTTTGGGTCGTGATAGAACAAATGAAGACGGTCATGTTCATAGTACCGGCGGACACTAGCATGCTATCCGGGCCAGTTGAGGTGGCCAGCTATCTCCGTTTCTTGGTAACCAAAGAGGACCAAGTGAAGATGAACGAGGTAGATGGGCCAAGCCTCTTCAACGAGGCTGAGCAGGAGCTGAATAGGGTATACATTACTCTCTTCCTATATTAAATAGTTCTTTTTGCCTTAATGGCATTTTAATGATTTTTCTTTCGTTATGTCTCAGGCCTCGATGCTTCACCATGAAAGATTTCACCGGTCCAGGATAGAGTTGAGCCACCTTGAATTCGAGCTCAAGGAGCAGGTCCGAAAAAAAGAGATGCATAAAGCTCTCTGCGAGCAGAAGGACGAAGTCCTCAGGGACATGGTTGGCCGCCCTTCCCTCCAAGCCAAGCTGGAGAAAGCCCAAAAGGAGGCTTCGAAAGCAAACAGGTCCATGCCCTTATTGTTGAGAAGGTAAAAGTGCTCGAGATCGATAAAGAGAGTATAAATGCAAATGCTAACGTCGCAACCTCGCAGGTCCAGCAGAAAATAACCCTGATCGACCAACTCAGGTTCGAGAAAAAACGAGGTGAGGGCTTCACCTGATGAGCTGAGGGGCAAAATAGACCTCCTAGCATCAGAGTGAGATTCCACCAAAGAGGACCTGAAATCGACCAAAGTGCAGCTCTAAGTGATGAGAGAGAAGGCTGACAAATGGTCTCGACTGAATGAAGAGCTCTGGGCACAGCTTGCCTCAGTCGTTGCAGAACGTGACGCTCTTGGCCAAGAGTACACGACACTAAAATCCAGATTGGAGATGGCTTCGAATGAGGCCTCAGAAGCCTAGGACATGCTGGCCCAGTACAAAAATAACGTAGAGGTTGCCGAAGCCCATATTATAATGAAGGTCGAGTACGTGAAGTGGCTATCTCGGAAAGAGACTCTTGAGGAAATCCAAGCCCGAGGAGTTGATTTAGCGGCCGAAATCGAGGAGGCCAAAAGGCACGAAGCCGAGGCTAAGGAAAAGGATCAGTTCGAGGGCTCGGATAGTGAGCTGGGCTCTGAGGAAGACGAGGGACAGTCAAGACACCTACTGGACTAAACAACCTGAACAAGTATAAATGTGAACTAGCAGAAGACATTATCAATATAGATCTAAACATGATAACAAGAACAAAACAATTCTCATAATAAGAAACTAAGAACAACAATTAGCAGTAGGGAACAACAGGTAATAATGCTGTAGAGTAAGCTGAACACAGTTTAAGTTCGGTGAAACCAAATAAAGGAAATCAAGTAACAACTCAATAAGAACAACCGCTTTCACACCAGATTTATTCAAGAATTTCCACGAGGTACCAGACCTCATAATCATAAATCACGGGTCCCGATTCATGAACCCTGATCACTTGGCATCTCGTGCCCACATTATAATTCATAACCGCACGGACGACTCACGTGCCAAGAGAGTGACAATATCTAATATCCGCACGGACCACTCACGTGCCAACAATAACAATGACCCATGACCGCACGGACAACTCACGTGCCAATAGAATGACTCTCACACAGAAGGCAAGTAAACGGGAGTACATATAAATAGCCAATATCATCAGGATTCATCTTCTTAAACCGATATGGGTGATTTACTACATGTATACTTGTGCAAGTGTTCTATCACAATTCAAGTCAACAAGTAAGAGTAGAGACATTGAATGTCACATAAGAAATGATCACCACAAAATGTACAAGGTATAACGCACACAAGGTAGGCACACTGCTACACAGACATCAACAATAACAATGCCCCCAGGCCATCACAAGTCATCACAAATCATTCCCCGACATAGCCCACCTTGTCTCTCTACGTGCGCAATAATAAAGTAAATATCCGCCTTGTCTCGCCGCACGCGTACAATAATATTCCCACCTTATCTCGCCACCTGCGCAAACCCACATATATAGACTACCTTGTCATGCCGCATGTTCAAATATAAATAAAAACAACATCATGAAAAACTCACGTGCGGACACCTCGACAATCCTTACAACAATACCACGTGTGCCAAAACATAACAACACAATAAAATGACTTTCACAACATGTGCCCATATGCCACAATATTTCCTCAAAAAGTTTCAATACAACAACCATGCCTACTCCTTGACTCAACAACGCTGAGTACGACATCAATAACAATAATAACACGAGAATTCGGCAAGTAAATCAACACAAGAACTTCAGAATACAAAGAACGGAGGAACGAGTTAACATAGAAAGACACAACATGGAATAATGGTCTCGACAAGAATAACTCAACAAGGGAGAGATAATGTGTAACAATGCTTCCACAAAAGTACAATTCGACGATAAGAAATATAACATGAATCAATGACCCCAAATAAGAATACATCAACAATGAAAGGGATAACAAACTTTAATTAAGGCTAAGCAATTATGGAAGAGACAATAGTAATTTCAATCAAGGTTAAGCAATTAAGGAAGAGATAATGATAACTTCAATTAGGGTTAAGTAATTATAGAAGAGATAATAATAACTTCAATTAAGGTTAAGCAATTACGGAAAAGATAACATGACAATAAAATGGGCAACAACTTCAGTTAAGGCACATAAGAGTTTAATTGGAAATGAGGATAGAACATGAATCAATTAATTCTAAATAAGACATGTAAGGGTGAATTGAGTAAGTGGAGGATTTAACATGACAAAACAACTTCATATCTAATGAATATAAGAACCTAAGAGCCCTAAACGGTCAAATTTCTACAATTAAGCCTGAGTACATACTCGTCACCACGCGTACACGACCTTCACATGACATAATTAACACAAATGGCTCAAATCATAAGGGGTAGTTCCCCCACACAAAGTTAGGCAAGATACTTACCTCAAAGAAGCCAGACCAATACTCTAAAATGACCTTCTCGAGTGAAACAACCTACGGACAGCTCAAATCTAGCCTAAATAACTTCAAATCATAAATAAAACTCATAGGAAATAATTTCGGATAATATAGCTTCAATCTTTAACAAAAACTAAAAAGTCTACTCTAGGCCCGCATATTGGAACCCGAAAAATTTACAAAATCCGAACACCCATTCAATTACGAGTCTACCATAGTAATTTCATCCAGTTCCGAATCCGAATCGATGCTCAAAACCCAATTATTCTCTTTAGAAATTTTTTTGATAAGAAACCCCCAATTATCCAATCAAAACATGGATTAATTAAAAAATGAACTTCTGTAATAATATTAAAATACAAAACTTATAGTTAGATACTGACCCCCATGAAAAGACGAGAAGATTTCCGCAAAAATCACCTCAATCGGAGCTCTAGAACTTAAGATATGCTCAAAATACTAAATAAACACAGTCTGATTTTTTAATACATAAGGAATTTTGCTTCTGCGACCAAAACTCCACACCTGCGGTCTGTCAGCTGTAATTTTCGCATTTGTGAACTATTATTCGCACCTGCGGGGTCGCAGATGCGGACCCAATTTCGCATCTGTGAAGCACCAGCACCGACTCTCTTCTCCGACACTAAAATGAGCATAATTTCTTCATACGATGTCCAAATTCGACGATTCGTTTTGCTATTAGGAACTCAAAAATAACCTAACTATAATTCAGGACCTTTAATACAACAAAAACCCCAAATATACCATAACATACCCTATCAACAAGTTATCAAGAAGCCTGAATCTGCAACGACGAGCGACCAACCCATTACCCTACCACATGTGGCATTTCTCCACGCCCTGTATCCTTCCAAACTCCATAAATCAGCAGCACAATATGCCGACACGAGTGGACTACAAAACAGTTCACTAAAAGTGAAATAAATCGAACTCACGGCTTTCGATCACCGTCCTGTGAGTTCTAACTATTAGGAAACGAATTTATCAACCTTCCTTGATATTTAAAAGCTTAAATATAGAAAGTAGGCATTTTATTAACTATGAAGTACCTTCTAAAACTACAACTACAAAGAAAAAGAGAGGTGGTATCATGATACTTACGTAGTAGGGATCGTTCTAATGTTATCGCTTCTTGATTTCGTACCCGGAATGTTAATCTTCTTTGAAACCCTTGTAGATAGCTTAAGGATAGGTTTATGGGGGTTATCTGTTCGTTTTCTTTGAAAAATAAAGAGAGACAACTTGAAACCTATGTATATCAACTTTTGAAAAGTCAAAGAGGTGCTAGCTTGGCACTCTAGCATTAACCCTTCTTCAGACACTCATATCTTTTTATCCGGACGTCGTATGAATGAACGATTAAAAGAGTTGGAAACTAAATTTTAAGACCTTCAATTTGATATATAATATGTCCCAATTAGTAGGCAAATCCTTAGTCGGTTTTTTTCCGCAACTTAAATCTGATTTTTCCCAAAATTTATAATTTTTATCCAAACATCATATATAGTCATATTATGACTTTACACTCATTTAAATCACGATTAAAAAATCTCATATTCATTATACGCCACCTTGGAATGCATAGGGTGTAACAAATTCCAAGTATATTGGGAGAAAATCGCAGCTACATTTGACCTAATTTCCAGCACATTTATTAATATACCTTATGATGACCTTTGCCAACTTTTGTTCCACAACTCGCTTGACTTCAAAACGTAATACACAACTATCGTACGACTACAATAACTCATAACATAACCTCCTTATCATGTTTAGAACCCTATTCTTATCCCAAGAGTATATGTTATAATATTCCCAACTTGTCGACTTTTGACGAAATTTATTTTCTTCAGTTTGTTTAGCTTCTAAGTCTTTCAACCCTCTTGGTACATGTTATCCATGATCTTAAAAATTTATAACCTCCAAGGTAATATGATTAACTTACCTCATGTACTTTCAAAAATGATCTCATTTCTGAGCTTACATCAATTGTCTTATGACATACTCTTACGTACGAAAATATGGGGTGTAACATGTTCGGGGTCCACACTCGGGGCGGGAAACGACTTCTCGAGATTTGGGCTCGAACTTGGACCATCTAAACCTGGTTGCACAACCTTTTTTGGGATCTCCAGGTGGCCAAAGCCGGAGTAATCCTCCAGTATGCCGACATTCACACCCTCGAAAAATGAGTTAAGGGCTGGTCCACGACCCGGACGCCTCGGTTTCGAGCTTTGTCTAAAATGGCCTCCATATGAGGCGGTGACTCCAGAATATGGATAACATAGGCGTTTTCCGAGCTTGCCTCCCTCAGAACCGGAGGAGCTTCCTACGAAGCAGTACCTACTTGATCTTCTTCGAGCTCCCGAGCTACAGGGGACTCAACCTTTCGAGCATCCCCATCGGGGGCACCAAATCTAGGTCGACATCAATCGGCTTATGAGTGACAAACTCCATTTCGTTATCATCCTCAGGAAAGTCCTTAAGCCGGTACAGAGCCTCGGAATCCAGGACTCGGGCACCGGTGCTCTTCCTGACCCTTATCACGATTCTTTTCTTCTTCTTATCCTAGGCAGGTGCGTCCGAGGAGTCGGGAGATCTTATATCTTCTTCTTTGTTTTCTCCTCCTTCTTTGAAGTAGCTTCGGCAATAGGCCGAAGTGAAGTTGAGGGATTTGTAGACGGGGTAGAGGCCACGACCTCGGTGGTTTCCCGAAGTTTAGTGGTCTTGGGAAAACCCGTGGAAGGAAAAGACTTAATGACTCAATAAAAATGGCCCAAAATAAGATTCAACCAAAATAAGAGGGGCACTCACCACGAGAACGAGCCTCCCACTTGCCTTTGGAAAGCTTGAGCCATTCACGCTCGAGGTAGGTGAGTTGTTTGCAGAGGCCCTCGACCCACTCCCTAAAATGAGGGACCGCATTGGGGACTCAGGCGATGACTGCATGTCAAATAAGACAAATAATGAGAAAGAAGAGTAGATTCAAAAAAGAACTTTGATGACTTTAGAAGAAGTGAACTTATGCTTTGAGTTCCACTTCTCGGGGAACGATAGGAACTCAGAAGGGATGAGGTCCTCGGTTTTTATCCGACAAAAATTTCCTTGGCAGCCTCGGTCCATGTCCTTGTCTATGCAAGATAAGGGAGCTTTCTTTGCCCGACAGGTGATGGTAGGCTATAATCTTGTGTTTTATTCGCCTATTGCACTCTAATTTACTGCACGTTCATTGTGTTTGAGCTTTAATCGCTAGTGTTTTGTACTTATTATGTGTTTTATGCCTTGTAGGAGTGTTTCTGAGCTATGTAGATGTTACATAATGAATTCGAGTAATTTGGAGCTTTGAAGTCCGAGCAAAATCTCAAGGGATTAAGCCAGGATCGTGTTCGGGGGTCGAGAACCACACCTGGATATCAAAAAGCAAGGATTTATGTTGTCCATATTCTTGTTGTGTGTCAGAAATCGACTCTCTGGATTTCTCCACTAGTGCCCCGCTGACGAGTGCAAAACCCGTGTATAAAACTTAGGCTCGCTAGTCAAAGATAGTATAGTGTTAAATCGTCTCCACATGGATTGGTTTAAATAATGTTCTAGTAAATCTTTAGCTCAACACTATCCAGGATAATAAAACTTTGATTTATGTTATTATCGACTACTGATAAAACTAAGGTTATCTATTGTAAGAAACTAGTGGCAATTTAATGACTAAGTAGCAAGTATTGAATATCAAGGTGAGAAATAAGGGTTGTGACAAGATATGTGATCAACTATTATTCCGGGTAACTCTGTGTTTAGTTCACTCTTAACATTTATTAATTCCTTCGATTTCAATAGATGATTAGACTACCTTAGGGATTCAAATTCTTCTTCTGAATGAATGAGAGTTCCCTTAATCAACCTCATAACAGGTCCTATGAACATATGCACAAATAAAATGAATGAATGATCCTTCGAAGAACACTTCTCGATTATTCTTCTAAACTGAGCTAATTGATAACTCTCTAATTTCTTTCGATTACCTAGAAGAGGCCTAAAATCAACCCACACAATATGGCACAATGCAAATTACAACAATACTTCTCTTTCGATTAAAGTAAAACCACAATAAGCCTTGCAATTCAATTAATAACTCATTCAATGAATTCGGGCAATTAACAGAGGGTAAAACTCAAAACAATAGTCAAATGATAACATCCGCCAATAACCCTAAGAAAGATTACTCCATAGTGGAGAAGTTATTCATCACAAGAGTATTAGAAGAACAAGAAGACATTATAATTCCCAAAATCAAACAAACTTCCCTATTGAACGAATATGATCAAGTATTTTGTGTTTCTGTCGCTTGCTTCCATCTTCTCTCCCCAAAAGTTGCTCTCAAAATCCCCGATACCCTGTTTTTAGACTAGCTGGGCTTCATATAGGTCAAAAAGAGTCACCTCTGAAAGTACAAAAATAGGCTTGGGAAATGTTTCCAGACTGGACGTGCGTGGCCGCTCACGTGGGCCTATGATCGAGCATGTTGCCACGTACTTTTGGCAGTGCACTGCTTTATTTGCATGGTCAAGTGTGCGCTGAATGGGCCTCATATGCGATCGCACATCTGGGTGAGCCTGTAACATACTCTTAATTTCTCCCGTTAAGTGTACTATTGTCCGTTGATCCCCGAACACGATCCCAACTTAATCATTGGGCTTTTACTGAGACTTCAAAGCTCCAAAATAGCTCGAATTAGCTCCACAACCTCATCGTAATTCGGAATCGCTCCTATAAATCATAAAACACACACTTAGTGCAAAATAATACCATTTAAAGCGCAAACACTAGTAAAATGCAGCAAAGTAGAGTGCAACTAATGGCGAAAAATACGCAATTATAGCCTACCATCAACACCCCACACTTAAACCATTGCTCGTCCTCGAGCAATCAAACTACACTTTACCTAAAATACGACCGTTTTCAACAACTCTCATGATCGTCACACCAAGACCCTTTAAAACAGATTAAGTACAATATCATAACATCTTAACCTCAAAATTTGACTCAAAAGCACCGCACATTATTTATAATCCGCTCACTTACTCCAACACAGAGGTCAAAAATTACCTTTCCTTCGTGAATCCAGTGCCCTCACACCAGAATAAAGAGTAGTTCCACACACAATAGACATTAAGAACAATTAGGAACTCAAGATAGAAGGAATTCACTCACTCTCAGAAATGACATTCATATGCCACAAAAGACGTACCACAGGCTTGCCCATAG
Source organism: Nicotiana otophora (assembly GCA_000715115.1). Taxonomy (NCBI): domain Eukaryota; kingdom Viridiplantae; phylum Streptophyta; class Magnoliopsida; order Solanales; family Solanaceae; genus Nicotiana; species Nicotiana otophora. Next base: position 20,256 of record AWOL01S0030344.1, read on the forward strand.
TGTACAACTCTACTAATTGAGCTTATTCAGTCAAGGATCAAGTAGGACTTTAATTGGTTGTAATGTAAGCTGCGGGATGGGTAAGATGCATTTGGATATAAGAGTGACTACACCTCCCTAAGCACTTTTAATACATATACTTAACCATTCAAAACCCCACACTTATGTCAAACCATACTCCACCTTCACATCAATATATATATTAACTCCCTACTCCTTTAGGCACAATTATATCAAGAGTCACTACTATCAAAGAATATTTTGCACAACAATACAACATTTTTTTCTTTTCTCTTTTTATTCAAGTGGATCTCACTTTTTCAATACAGTACACCTTTCTCCTGATTTCATTAGTTCCACCCTAAATCTAAACCAACCACCCCATACTTCAACTTTTATAAAGTTCAAAACAATTTCAAGTGCTCATGAGAGGTAAAAGGTTCAAATAGATGGTCAATTCAAACAACTGGGTAAGGCTGGTAATGTGGTTGCCAAAGAAACAGGATTACAGGCTCAAAGGGTTTAACTAAGATACATAATAACTAGGTAGGTAGAACATATAACTGGCTTAACAAAGAAGTGCCTATATCCCTTCCAAGACTGAATAAAACTACTATTTTGCTTTGAAAACTGACGAGGCAAGTTCTGGAAATCCAATAAAATGGAATGAATAATACTAAACCTCACACACACATGGCACATAACTCACTCCATATTGGACTATCAAGACACTCTAGTCAAAGTAGTGGAGCAAAGTTAAGATCATACAATTTAAGGTACTTATACAAGAGTCAAAAATTGAGCCTAAGCATCACAACTAATGCACTCACTATTCTCAAGGCATAATAGAGTCAAGAGATATTTACTTCCATTCAAAACATAGCTCAAGGTTCCTACTCCTAACAAAAAATAAATAACTACCTACACCCGGTTCAATAAAAACCCTTGGAAAAGAACCACGACACAAAAAAAACCAAGGGGGAATTAATAAACTACCTAACAAAAGAAAATCTTTTTGTCTTTTTCTTTCGACTTTAATCCCTCAAGAAACCCGTCGAATGATATTCGTCGTCGGGAAAAATCAAAAAATGTAAAATATTTATGTATTTTTTGTTTTCTAACTACTGCAACTAACAAAAACAAACTACAACTACCAAAAACTAAACTCATATACATACAACATACAAAATATCCCCACCCCATACTTTAAATGGTGGCATATCCCTATTACACACAAAGAAAAATGCAAAGTTGAAGAAAACTCCCCTGATCAAGTTAGTCCGCATCGGAGGTGCCGGGGTCCAGATGACAAGCTCGGCCAAGTGCACGCAGTCATGCCATGATCTTCTTTTCGGATTTGGCATTTTGTGTATCAAGGGCATCTACTCGAGTTCCCAAATCAGTGATGCAAGTACGCATCCCCACCATATCTTGGTCTAAAGCGCTCATTCTCGTGTCGCATCCGTCGCCTGAAGGTTCCCCAACACCCTGCTCATGCGGTGGAGAAGCGATGACATCCTCACCATGCACCTCATTGCCCTCGTCAGGCGCATAAGATTTCTCACTATCCACCTCAGCAGGCCCAACTCGTTTCTTCCCAATTACAACTTTATCAGCCCGGAATATTTCTTCGCATTTGACTTTCCCATCTGCGGCCCTATTTTTTGGCAACCGTGCCTCTCGACATAACCAAGTGACTAATGAGGGGAAGAATAACCCATACCTCTGCATAGAACAAAAAAATGGTCATCTCGTCTTGAATGACCCGAGCCACATCAAAATCGTGGCCATTGATGAAGCTCCAAATCAGAGTAGACCAAGGACCATTCACCTCAATGGTGTTGCCTGAAGGCAGCATGTAGTTATTAATGATGTACATCTAGCATTTCCCTTCAAAGGTAAGCGAAGCCGAGTGAAATTTGTGCCCCTCATTTATCCACACTACCTCCTTCCCAGGTACACAAATGGTTGCAAAGAATAGGCTCCACAAGTATGGTTCTCCACGGTGTGTGGCGTAGTAGTCACTTGTATCAGGGTCTTCCGCGTACTCCGGCAAATGATAGGCCCTTCGTATGGCCTCTTTGGAGAAGTCCACTCTCTTCCGCTGGACTGTGCATACATGGTTGTTATGTTCCGGGCAGTTTGCATAAAACTCCCGAACAACCATTAAGTTTGCCTCATCAGGTTATTCAAAGAATACCCCCAAGCCTCGCCTGACCAATTCATTATACACTCTGGGGTAGTCATTCTGGAGAGACCCAATATCAATTCCCCTCTCCGGTATGGGCTTCTATCTTGCCTTGTTTTGAAATCGTTCTTGGGCTTCCCAGGAGACAAACTTGTTCTAATCATACGGGCGAGCGGATGCCCAAGCTCGCGACCGGGATGTGCCCGCTTGACCACTTGTGGAGGCACCTGCAAATTTGCATTTCTTGGAGGGCGCCACAGTACCTGTAACAAATCGTCAACTATTAGCTAATAAACCACTTGGCGAACCAAGAGAGGCTACTCATACTTCACCCTCACACTTGGTCACAAAATTACACCCTCAATCTCATTGTGGCATTTATAAACAATTAACATGCACAATCATTCCTAACCCCCCATAAAGCAATTTTAGCCCTAGCTTGACTAAGGATACACCACTTTCACTCCTAGAAACTATATGATGAGTCTCCCTGGTGAAACTCAACCTCCACCATATTTTTGTTCAACTTGCACTAGGGCTGCACCACTGGCTTGCTATTTTCTTCCAACAAAATTTTGTGCATGCAAATGGCATGACTGATTCCTTAAATATCAGCTATACTCCAACCCATGGGCTTCATGTGTTTTTTCAGCAATTCCACCAGCTTTCGCTCCTGTGTACCTGTTAAGTCGGCACAAAAAATTACAGAAAAATTGTTAGTTTCAAGAAAAGCATATTTTAAGTGAGTGGGGAGGACTTTCAATTCCACATTAGGCTTCGAAGCCTCCTCCTTTAGTTTCTCCTCATCAACCACTTGATCCTCAGTCTCAAGAGCTTCTGCCACTTTATTTATTTCAGGATCTTCATCCTCTACTGTGCTAGACTGAGTAATACACCTCTCTAGAGTATCCCTCACGAGCTTGTCGAAATTGTATTTCTCAGCCAATTCTCCAACAACGTCAAGCTTAAAATATGAGTAGGCGGGCGCCTCATCACTGGGGCATTTCATCATCCTCTTTATCTGAAACACCAACTTTTCATTGCCCACTCTGAGCATAAGCTGCCCTTCATAGATATCTAGGATAGCTCTGCCTGTACATAAGAATGACCTCCCTAGAATTAGAGGAGCCTCCTTGTTTACCTCCATATCCACCACAATAAAATCTACGGGGAACACAAACTTATCCACCCTCACTAAAATATCTTCAATGATTCCCTCAGTTAGAATGGTGGTTTGGTCAGCCAGTTGTAGGGACACTGGTATTGATTTGATCACTCCAAGTTCACCTTCTAGTTTCCTAAATACAGATGAGGCATTAGATTTATTGACACACCAGAATCACAGAGGGCCTTGTCAAATTTTTCACTCCCCAATGAGCATGGTATGGTGAAGCTTCCTGGATCTCCACACTTTTGGGGAATTTTATTTTACAAGATAGAACTACAATGGGCATTTAGCTTGACCACTGTTGTTTCCTCTAGTTTTCTCTTGCTCGACAGGATTTCCTTTAAGAACTTGGATTAAGTAGGCATATGAGTGAGTACCTGTGTGAAAGGAATGTTCATATACAGTTGCTTGAGCATCTCCAGGAATCTCCCAAAACATTTGTCAAGTTTCTCCTGCTTCATCTTTTGAGGGAATGGTAGAGCTGGCATATGTCTACTTTCTTCAATCTCCTTTTGCACTCCGCTACTCTGACACTTTTGCTCTTCACTCTCTTTCTCTGCTAGTGTCTCACTCTGCTTGCTAACCACCTCAGGTTTAACTTTCACCACTGGGTCCGTCAATGCTTTGCCACTTCTCAAAGATACAACTTTGATTGTCTCCTTTGGGTTCTTTTCAGTGTCAGAGGGAAGAGTACCCGGAGCTCTCTTAGATAAAAAATTCGCAATCTGCCCCATTTGTCTTTCCAGATTTTGGATAGCCATGACTTGATTCTCGATTGTTTCATCTGTTTTGTTGATGAATGCCTTCATGAGGTCTTCCATACTTGACTGAATTTGCTGTGGTGGCTGGTATTGCTACTTTTGCTGGTTCTAAAAACCTGGTGGTCCTTGACCCTGGGGTCTGAGATTGTTTTGCTGCCATGAGTTCAAGCTCCCATTAGGTGAACTCCACGAAAAACTTGGATGTCTTTGGACCATGGCATTATAGTTGTTCCCACCTTGATAGTTTCCTCTATTAAAGTTCCCTATAGTGTTGACTTCCTCAGCTGTAACTTGATACTCATGTGTCGGGTGTCCCAATCCACATATATCACATCACACTTGTGATTGATTTTGCACCTGAGCTATCGTTAGTTGCTTGATGTCCTTAGCCATAGCTGCGATTTGAGCTTGCATTGCTACCGATGATTCTACTTGGTGCACCCCTGCCGATCTTCTTCTATCCCCTTGGTCAATGGACCATTCTTCTGCGTCTTCAGATAGTTCATTCAGAAGAGTGACCGTCCCAAAAGTCCTGGAGCTGCATCCATTGCTCCATTCCATTATGAGGGCACCTTCTCAATATCTCCTTAAACCTTTCCCATGCCTCGAACACTGTCTCCCCTTCACCTTGGCTGAAATTATGAATCTCTTTCCTCATCCGTCCAGTCTTAGCGGTAGAGAAATAGTTTTTTAAGAACTTGGTAGTCATCTCCTCTCACGTACGGATTGAACCTGTGGGTAGACTTCTCAACCACTGCTTTTCATCATCCTTAAGTGAGAAAGGGAATGCTCTAAGGTAGATGGTATCATGTGATGCTCTATTGTAGTGGAATATGTTCATAATTTCGTCGAAGTCCATAAGATGGTTGTTGGAATCTTCATTGGGTTTCCCTCTGAATATGCAATTGTTTTGAATGGTTTGGATAACTCCCTGTTTGAGTTTAAAATTATTGGCATCAATGGGCGGGGGCCTCACGCTAGACTGTTGTTGGTTACACCGGTCTGGCATAGTCTCCTAGCGACCTCCCCGGTCTAGGGGCTGTATTTTCAAATTCATCTTCGATCATGGTTTGGTTGAGATTGAACCTTCTCTCCCCGTTGACTGTTTCATCCGCAACTCTATAAGCTACTTTGGCTGCTAACCGTGCTTCCTGTCGCTGAGCTGCCTCTCTCGCAGCTAGGTCCACCTCCTCTTCGTTATTCACCATTGTATACTGAGTTGAAGGCTGACCCAACATCAATCCGCTCGATCCTTTCTCCTTTCTCAACTGCCGCAAGTGCTTGTCTAATTCTGGATCGTATGGCACCAATTCCTTGAAAGAGGATCAAGTCATACACCGCTGAACTTAACCTGTTGCCTACACATAGATACGAGGAGTGTAAAAGCGAAAATAAAATAAAATTGCTCCTGAATTAGCACCGAAAATTAATTCAAACATTATTAATCGTCAATCCCCGACAACGGTTCCAAAATTTGACGAGCGCAAAACCGGTGTATAAAACTTAGGCTCGCTAGTCAAAGATAGTATAGTGTTAAATCGTCTCCACAAGGATTGGTTTAAATAATGTTCTAGTAAATCTTTAGCTCAACACTATCCAGGATAACAAACCTTTGAGTTATGTTATTATCGACTACTGATAAAACTAAATTATCTATTGTAAGAAACTAATGGCAATTTAATGACTATGTCGCAAGTATTGAATATCAAGGTGAGAAATAAGGGTTGTGACAAGATATGTGATCAACTATTATTTCGGGTAACTCTGTGTTAAGTTCACTCTTAACTTCTATTGACTCCTTCGATTTCAATAGATGATTAAACTACCTTAGGGATTCAAATTCTTCTTCCGAATGAATGAAAGTTCCCTTAATCAACCTAATAATAGGTCGTATGAACATATGCACAAATAAAATGAATGAATGATCCTTCAAAGAACACTTCTCGATTATTCTTCTAAATAGGGTTAATTGATAACTCTCTAAGCTCCTTCGATTGCCTAGAAGAGGTGTAAAATCAACCCACACAATATGGCACAATGCAAATTGCAGCAACACTTCTCTTTTGATTAAAGTAAAACCACAATAAGCCTTGCAATTCAATTAATGACTCATTCAATGAATTCGGGCAATTAACAGAGGGTAAAACCCAAAACAATAGTCAAATCACAACATTCGTCAATAACCCTAAGAAAGATTACTTCATAGTGGAGAAGTTATTCATCACAAGAGTAGTAGAAGAATAAGAAGACATTACAATTCCCAAAATCAAACAAACTTCCGTATTGAATGAATTGGATCAGGTATTTTGCGTTTCCGTTGCTTCCTTCCATCTTCTCTCCCCAAAGGTTGCTCTCAAAATCCCCGATACCCTATTTTTAGACGATATGGGCTTCATATAGGTCAAAAGTAGTCGCCTCCGAAATTATAAAAATAGGCTTGGGAAAAGTTTCCAGACTGGACGTGCGCAATCGCGCACCTGGGCCTGTGATCGCGCATGTGGCCGCTCACTTGTGGCAGTGCACTGCTTCATTTGCACGGTCAAGTGCGCAACCGCTCTTCTGGGTGAGCCTCCAGCATACTCTTCATTTCTCCCATTAAGTGCACTATTGTCCGTTGATCTCCGAACACGATCCTAACTTAATCATTGGGATTTTACTCATACTTCAAAGCTCCAAAATAACTCGAATTAGCTCCACAACCTCATCGTAACTCGGAATCGCTCCTACAAAGCATAAAACATACACTCAGTGTAAAATAATACCATTTAAATCTCAAACACTTGTAAAATGCAGCAAATTAGAGTGCAATTAATGACCAATATATGCAATTATAGCCTACTATCAACACGCCACACTTAAACCATTGCTCGTCCTCGAGCAATCAAACTACACTATACCTAAGTACAATATCTTAACATATTAACCTCAAGATTTGACTCAAAAGCACCGCACATTATTTATAACCCGTTCACTTACTCCAACACAGAGGTCAAAAATTACCTTTCCTTCGTGAATCCAGTGCCCTCACACAATAATAGAGAGTAGTTCCACACATAATAGACATTAAGAATAATTAGGAACTCAAGATAAAAAGAATTCACTCACTCTCAGAAACTACATTAATATGCCACAAAAGACGTACCATAGGCTTGTCCGTAGTGTACTACTCTACTAATTGAGCTTATTCAGTCAAGGATCAAGTAGGACGTTAATTGGTTGTAATGTAGGCTGCAGGATGGGTAGGATATATTTGGATATAAGAGTAACTACACCTCCCTAATCACTTTTAATACATATACTTAACCATTCAAAACCCCACACTTATGTCAAATCATACTCCACCTTCACATCAATATATATTAACTCCGTACTCCGTTAGGCACAATTACATCAAGAGTCACCACTATCAAAGAATATTTTGCACAATAATACAATATTTTTTTCTTTTCTCTTTTTATTCAAGTGGCTCTCACTTTTTCAATATAGTGCACCTTTCTCTTGATTTCATTAGTTCCACTCTAAAGCCAAACCAACCACCCCATACTTCAACCTTTACAAAGTTTATAACAATTTCAAGTGCTCATGAGAGGTAAAAAGTTTAAATAGATGGTCAATTCAAACAACTTGGTAAGGCTTCTAATGTGGTTGCCAAAGAAACATGATTACAAGCTCAAAGGGTTTAACTAAGATACATAACAACTAGGTGGGTAGAACATATAACTGGCTTAACAAAGAAGTGCCTATATCCCTTCCAAGACTGAATAAAACTAGTATTTCGCTTTGCAAACACATGGGACAAGTTCTAGACATCAAATGCAATACAATAAATAATACTAAACCTCACACACACATGGAACATAACTCACTACAGATTGGACTATCAAGACACTCTAGTCAAAACAGTGGAGCAGCGTTAAGGTCATACAATTTAAGATACTTATACAAGAGTCAAAAACTGAGCCTAAGTGTCACAACTAACATACTCACTATTCTCAAGGCATAATAGAGTCAAGAGATATTGACTTCCATTCACAAAATAGCTCAAGGTTCTTACTCCTAACAAAAAATAAATAACTACTTACACCCGATTCAATCAAAACCCTTGAAAAAGAACCACGGCACAAAGCAAAACCAAGGGAAAATTAATACACTACCTAACAAAAGAAAAACTTTTTGTCTTTTTCTTGTCGAATGATATCCATCGTAGGAAAAAATCAAAAATTTTAAAATATTTATGTATTTTTTTGTTTTTCTTTTCTAAATACTGCAAATAACAAAAACAAACTACAACTACCAAAAACAAAACTCATACACATACGACATACAAAATATCCCTCATCCCACACTTTAAATGGTGGCATGTCCCCATGACACACAAAGAAAAATGCAAAGGTAAAGAAAACTCCACTGATCAAATCAGTCCCCATCGGAGACGGTGCCGGGGTCCAGATGACAAGCTCGGCCAAGTGCACGCAGCCTTGCCATCATCTTCTTCTCGAATTTTTTATTTTATGTAGCAAGGGCGTCTACTCGATTTCCCAAATCAGTGATGAAAGTATGCATCCCCGCCATCTCTTGCTCTAAAGTGCTCATTCTCGTGTCACATACGCCGCCTGAAGGTTCCCCAACACCCTGCTCATGCGGTGGAGAAGCGGTGACATCCTCACCATGCATCTCATTGCCTTCTTCAGGCGCATCAGATTCCTCACTATCCGCCTCAGCATGTCCAGCAGGTTCCTTCCCAATTACAACTTTATCAGCCCGGAATATTTGTTCGCGCTTGACTTTCCCATCCATGGCCCTATTTTCCGGCACCCGTGCCTCACCGCATAACCGAGTGACTAATAAGGGGAAGAAGAACCCATACCTCTGCACAAGACAACGAATGGTCATCTCGTCTTGAATGACCTGAGCCACATCAAAATCGTGGACATTGATGAAGCACCAAATAAGAGCATCTCGGGGACCATTCACCTTAGTGGTGTAGCCTGAAGGCAGCAGGCGATTATTAATGATGTACAACCAGCATTACCCTTCAAAGGTAAGCAAAGTCGAGTGAAATTTGTGCCCCTCCTTTATCCACACTACCTCCTTCCCACGTACATAAATGGTTGCAAAGAACATGAGCCTCATGTATGGTTCTTCGCGGTGCGTGGCGTAGTATTCACCTGTATCTGAGTCTTCCACGTACTCCGGCAAATGATAGGCCCTTCAGATGGCCTCTTTGGAAAAGTCCACTCTCTTCCTCCGGACTGTGCAAACATGGTTGTTATGTTTTGGGAGTTTGCATAAAACTCCCGAACAACAATTAAGTTTGCCTCATCAAGTTCTTCAAAGAATACCCCCAATCCTCACCTGACCAATTCATTATACACTCTAGGGCAGTCATTCTGGAGAGACTCAATATCAATTCCCCTCTCCGGTATGGGATTCTTGCTTGCCTTGTTTTGAAATCGTTCTTGGGCTTCAAAAAGTAAGGAAAATTCCGTACTCTGAGAAATCCCCACTGCCACGGCGCGTGGGGTGCCGCAACTGCCCATTTTCCTGCTGTATGTCAGAAATCAACTCTCTAAATTTCTCCATTAATGCCCCGCATGGTGTGTCGCCTTATGCAGTGCGCCTGTGCAATGTTTACAGAGTAATTTTCCTATTTCGACTTGGAGAAGGCGATTTCATCTGGGCCCGACCCTACTTGGTATAAATATATGAAAAACGTTATTTCTTGGACTTTTTGACACACTTTAGACCTGAGGAGGATAAGAAGGAGTTGGAGGAGCAAAAGCACAAGGATTTCATCATTCCGTCCTCACTCAAGACCCGAGTATGGATTGAATTTATGTTTTCCTATACTTTAATTATATTTGTGATGAATTGATCCATATCTATGGAGTAGTTTTCTTTAGGGTTTGTTGGATTTGGTGTATTGATATTTATTTGTGGATTATAACTCTAGTTTTATATATTGAAGCATTTTTGGATGATTTAATTGTTGCATCTATATTCACTTATTCATGTAATCGATAGAGGCATAACTTGTGATATCTTTGCATTATCTTGTTGGTTCAGTTCATTAATTCTTCTTAGTAATCGAAAGAGGCTAGTTTAATTATTGATTAAATCTAGTTAGGAGGATAATCAAGAGAGGTTCTCCTAAAGACCAATCCACTACGCATTCTTGCATATCTTCACGTGCTTAAATTGCTTCATCTTGTGAGGTTAAAACTTAATCAACAGAGGAGTTTTTGCTGAACATTTAAACTAATAATTGAGTGAATTCGAGAGACTCACTTGAGCATTAGAAGTGAATTATCTAGAGTTAGATCCCAAACAATTATCTTTCACCTATCCTATGAAAATCCTATATTCTCCCACTGATAACTTTCTTTGCTTATCTTTGTTTCGATTGTCATTAGTCAATAGCTCTAGATTCTTAGTTTATTTTAGTTATTAATCATATAAATCTCGATTATTGATTATCTTGGATAGAAATCATGCTAGAAACTACGAAAATACTGTTTAACTCAAATCCCTATGGATACGATCTTATACTATACTATGTTTGACTAGCGAGCATAATTAAAGTGGTATTTTGCGCTCGCCAAATTTTGGCACCGTTGCCGGGGATTGACAATTAATAGCATTTGAAATAGTTTTTGGTGCTAATTCAGGAATTATGTTTTAGTTTTATTATTATTTCCTTTTCCCTTTTTTTTATTAGTTAACTTCTTTTCAAGATTTTTTTTATAGTACCTAACAAGTTGGAGAAGATACTATAGATTTTTAACTCTAAATGCTGTGAAGATGGAGTACAAACAGTCTAAAAAAGCGGTTGAAGAGTTAGTAGCTGAACATTATCAGCGGTCTGCTATGTATTTTAAATGAGGTGGAAATCATCTATGGGATGACTGTCAAGCAGGTATGTATTCTTCCTATGGTTCATATGTTGAACAGTCTCACTCTGTTTCTAGTTCGTACAGGTATGAGGATTCATATGGGCACAATTCTGACTCTAGTTGGGATGAATATCCTTATTATGACTGGAATGAAAGCAAAGTGAGACAACCACCATTAGAGGAGAATGGTAGTTTAGAAGAGATTATGTATAAATTCATAAATAGTGTTGAAGAATGATTTATACAAAATCAAGAAGGACTTATACAAATTGCTGAAGCCATTAAGAACCTAACAACGGAAGTGAGTCAAATAGTAAATATACTTTAAGAAAGCTCATTTGATAGTGAATATATGGAGGAGATGTCCTGTGAGAATGAGCCTACCCAAGAGGATGAGCGTCTACAGAGGGAGATGTCCACGATACAAGAGGACTCTGATTCAACTGAGATGATTGAAAATAAGGTTTTGATTGACTATGAAGCAATGGAGGAAGAGTTCAAACCCCTATCCACCTTTTCACATTTACAACCGTTAGTAGAAGAGGATGAGAAACAAATGGTCTTGGACATGCCATAGGAATATTCACATGACCTTTCTTCTTTGTTTTCTTATTCTAACATTGAACATGTGGATTTTATTTTTGGGAATTTACAGGAATATGCATGGATAGATCCTGTGAAAGAATGCAGAAACAAGTTAAGGATCATCATGAACGAGCAATTCACCGCTCAAGATGAGGACAGGAAAGAAAGAAAAGAGTGGGTCTTGCAGGTATCCTCAGAAGAATTGGGATTAATGAGCTCCACAAAAAATCCCAATGAGTGAAAATGAGGAATGAATTCAGAATTAGGGGTGGAGTTCATAAGTTCTCGGAAAAGAAAAAAATTCAGGGAAGTTTCCTTTACCTCTTGTTTTTTAATTGTGTGTCATGGGGACATGCCACAACTTAAAGTGTGAGATGGGGGATAATTGTATGTTGTATGTATATGTATATGTGTTAGTTTTGTTAGTTGTCATAGTTGAAAAATTGAAAAAACCATAAAAATTGAAAAAACTTCATTTTTTTTCGACGATGGATATCATCGACGGGTTTCTTGAGGGATTAAAGTCGAAAGAAAAATACAAAAAGATTTTTTTTATTAGGTAGTATATTAATTCTCCATTGGTTTTTCTTTGTGCCGCGGTTCTTTTCCAAGGGTTTTGTTTGAACCGGGTGTAGTTAGTTTATTTTTTTAGGAGTAGGAAGTCTTGTGCTATGGTTTGAATTGAAAGCAATGTCTCTTGACTTTAGTATGCCTTGAGAATAGTGAGTGCTTTAGTTGTGACGCTTAGGCTCAATTTTTGACTCTTGTATAAGTACTTTAAACTGTAGGAGTTTAACTTCGCTTAACTGCTTTGACTAGAGTGTCTTGATAGTCCAATCCTGAGTGAATTAGGTTCCATGTGTGTGTGAGGTTTCATGTTACTCTATGCATTGCATGTGATGTCTAGAACTTGTCCTGTGTGTTGGCAAAGCGAAATGGTAGTTTTGTTCAGTCTCGGAAGTGATTTAGGCATTTTTTTGTTGAGCCAGTTATATGCTATTACCCATCTAATTGTTATGTATCTTAGTTAACCCCTTTGAGCATGTAAGCCTTTTTTCTTGGCAACCACATTACAAGCCCTACCCATTTGTTCGAATTGACCATCTATTTGAACCTTTTACCTCTCGTGAGCACTTGAATTTGTTATAAACTTTGTAAAAGGTAAAGTGTGGGGTGGTTGGTTTGGATTGTGAGTGGAACTAATGAAATAAGGAGAAATGTGCAATGTTTTGAAAAAGTAAGAGCCACTTGAATTGAAAAAGAAAGAAAACAAATAATTGTATTGTTGTGAAAAAATATTACTTGATAGCGGTAACTCTTGATGTATTTGTGCTTAAAGAAGTAGGGAGTTGATGTATATTGATGTAAAGGTGGAGTTTTGGTTTGACATAAGTGTGGGGTTTTGAACAATGAAATGTATGTATTAAAGTGCTTAGGGAGGTGTAGTCACTCTTATATCTAAATGTATCCTACCCACCCCGCAGCCTACATTACAACCAAGTAAAGCCCTACTTGATCCTTGACTGAATGAGTTCAATTAGTAGAGTAGTATACTATGGGCAAGCTTATGGTACGTCTTTTGTGGCACATGAATGTTGTTTCTGAAAGTGAGCGAATTCTTTCTATCTTGAGTTCCTAATTATTCTTACATTTTATTGTGTGTGGAACTACTCTCTATTGTTGTGTGAGGGCACTTGATTCACGAAGGAAAGGTAATGTTTGTGTTTGTAATGACCCGGCCGGCCGTTTTGAGTATTACAACCCTGTTATCCCATTTACTGCTCAATTTGTGCTTTACAATTGTTATTTGACTTGCCAGGGTAATTGGTTCGAGTCCGGTGAGGTTTTGAAATGAATTGAGATACTTAGTCTCCAAAATAAAAACTTAAGTTGAAAAGGTTGACCGGATGTTGACCTATGTGTAATCGTCCCCGGAATAGAATTTTGATGATTCCAATAGCTCCGTATGGTGATTTTGGACTTAGGAGCATGTCCAGAAAATTATTTGGAAGTCCGTAGTTAAATTAGGCTTGAAATGGCTAAAATAAAAATTTAAGTTTGAAAGTTTGACCGGGGAGTTGACTTTTTGATATCGGGGTCGGAATCCGATTCTGAAAATTAGAATAGGTCCTTATGGCATTTATGACTTGAGTGCAAAATTTGAGATCAATCGGACTTGATTTGATAGGTTTTGGCGTTGAGTGTAAAAGTTGAAAAATTCTTAGTTTCATTAGGCTTGAATTGGGGTATGATTCGTGGTTTTAGCGTTGTTTGATGTGATGTGAGGTTTCAACTAAGTTTGTATGATGTTTTAGGACTTGTTGGTATATTTGGTTGAGGTCCCGGGGGCCTTGGGTGAGTTTCAAATGGTTAACGGATAAAGTTTTGGACTTGGAATGCCGCTGGAATTTTTCTGATACACTATCTGGTTTCCTTCATTGCATTCGCGGAAGGAGTCTCGCGTTCGCGAAGAGGAACTGAGGGGTAGGCAAGATTTTCTCTTCGCGTTCGCGAAGAGGAGGTCACGTTCACGAAGGGTTGGGAAGGTTGTGTATCACGAACGCGAGAAGTGTAATGCGTTGGCGAAGAAGAGAGGAGGTAGCTGGGGACCCCATGCAATTGTTCTACGTGTTCGCGGAGGGGAGGTCGTGTTTGTGAAGTGAGGGGTCAGCAAAACATCGCGTTCGCGGTGGGTTGAACGCGTTCGCATAGAAGGCATTTGAGGTAGAAGCACTTTGTGCTTCGCGAACGCGAGGGTGATGCCGCATTCGAGAAAGAGGAATTTGGGCAGAACAAAATTTTTGGTTCGTGAACGCGAGGCAGTGGCCGCGTTCGCGAAGAAGGAATCACTGTGCAGAATGTTTAAGTTCTGAAAATGGGACTTCGTCTCATTTTTCATTTTTGACGAATTGGAGCTCGGGAAGAGGCGATATTTGGGAGATTTTCAAGGAAAATAACAGGGTAAGTGTTCTTAACTCAATATTGGTCAAATTACTCGAATCCATGGTTGTTTTTAATATTTAATTGGTGATTTAAGTTGGCAAATTGTGAAAACCATCTTGGTTTAATTTGAAGATTTGAGGGTCGAGTTGATGTCAGAATTTGATAAAATTTGTATGGTTGAACTCGTAGTTGAATGGGCGTTCATATTTTGTAACTTTTGTTGGGTTCTGAGACGTGAATTTTGAGTGCAATTTCGGATTTTGATGGAAAATTAGTATTTTCATATGGAATTAATCCCTATAATTTGTATTGACTGAATTGAATTATTTGTGACTAGATTCGAGGTGTTTGGAGGCTGATTCGCGAGGCAAGGGCATAGTAGAATAAAGAATTACACGGTTTGAGGTAAGTAACAGTTCTAAATTTGGTTCTGAGGGTATGAAACCACAGATTATGTGTTATGTGATCGGTTTTGAGGTGACGCACATGATAGGTGACGGACGTGTGAGCGTGCACTGTAGGAATTGTGACTTGGTCAAATTCCATGGAACTGTGTAATTGAATAATCTGTTGTTATTTGTACATTATCCATTTAGTGGAGAAATTGAACCACAAATCATGTTCTGATTATGTGTTGGCATCGTAGGGACCCACATAGGTCGTGTACATGTTGAATTATCTACTAAATTGTTATTTTGTTCTCAGTCACAGTTTACTTGTTTACTTTATCTCAGTCTCTATTGTTCCTTGTTGATACATTATATCATTTCTGTTGGGGCTGATTTTCATGATTACTGAGAACCCGAGAGACTAGAGAGATTTATGACTGAGTGAGGCCGAGGACCTGATTGTGATATATTATACTATAGCACGTGAGTTGTCCATGCGGATACAGATATTATACTATAGCACGCGAGTTGTCCGTGCGGATTGTAGCGCTTGGGCTGAAGGAGCCCCTCCAGAGTCTGTACACATCTCAAGTGAGCGCATGTACCTACTGAGTGTCGAGTGCTGAGCTAGTGGAAGGACTGAGTGACAGTTGCTCTGAGGGGATGCATTGATTTCATTATTGTTGTACTACAGTTGTCATATATCACTGTTTTAGAAATTCCGAGATATATTATCTACGTTTCAGTTGAACTTGACATGAAATTACTGTATTTGGCCTTAAATGTTGAACTTGAAAGCATGCCTACCTTCTTATGTTGGAAATTACTGTAATTGGACTTAGTTGTGAAGATCGTCACTACTTTCAATTCTTTATTTAGTATTGTTACTTGCTGAGTTGGTCGTACTCATGATACTACACCCTGCACCTCGTGTGCAGATCCAGGTGCTTCAGGATACGGGACTGTTATATCTTAGAGTGTTATCAGTTGGAGACTATCAAAGTAGCTGGTTGGCGTCCGATGACCTTGACTCTCTTCCTTTCAGTTATTGCACTGTTCTATATTTCAGATAATGTTTTATCAGTCAGACTTTGTTATCATTTAGATGGTCATGTACTCAGTGATACCGAATTTTGGGAAATGTATTCTTTTGTCAGTAATTTGTGAGATTTATTATGAAATTCAAATATTATGTTTTCAAACCTAAAAGAATTGTGGTTTATTGAGGTTGTCGGCTTGCCTATTATTGAGAAAGGCACCATCTCGACAGGTTAGGATTTTAGGTCGTGACAATGTTAGAATAAGCGAGGGGGTTGTGATAAATGCATGGTGATTTTGAGTCAAATCTTGAGGCTAGGATATTACGGTATTGTACTTAATCTGTTTTAAATATTCTTGGTGTGATGAGTTATGAGAGTTGTTGAAAGAAAGTCGTGTTCTATGTGAAATGTAGTTTGATTTCTCGAGGACGAGCAATGGTTTAAATGTGGGGTGTTGATGGTAGGATATAATATTGTGTTTTAGTCACTTATTGCACTCTAATGTACTGCACTTTATTCGTTTTGGGCTTTAATCGCTAGTGTTTTGTACTTATTGTGTGTTTTATGCCTTGTAGGAGTGATTCTGAGCTATGTAGATGTTATGGAATGAATTCGAGTGATTTAGAGCTTTGAAGTCTGAGTAAAAGCCCAAGAGATTAAGTCGGAATCGTGTTCGGGGGTTGAGAACCAAATGTGGATATCAAAAAGCAAGGAAAATTCCGTACTCTGAGAAAGCCCCACTGCCGCGGCGCGTGGGGCGCCGTAGCTGCCCATTTTCCTACTGTATGTCAGAAATCATCTCTCAGGATTTCTCCACTAATGCCCCGTATGGCGCGTCCCCCCATGCGGTGTGCCTGTGCAAATTTTACAGAGTTATTTTCCTATTTCGGTTAGGAAAAGGTGATTTCGTCTGGGCCCGACCCTACTTGGTATAAATATATGAAAAACTGTTATTTCCTAGCCTTTTGGCCACACTTTAGACCTAAGGAGGCTAAGAAAAAGTTGGAGGAGCAAAATCACAAGGATTTCATCATTCCGTCCTCACTCAAGACCCGAGTTTGGATTGAATTTATGTTTTCCTATACTTTAATTATATTTGTGATGAATTGCTCCATATCTATGGAGTAGTTCTCTTTAGGGTTTGATGGATTTGGTGTATTGATATTTATTTGTGTATTATAACTCTAGTTTTATGTATTGAAGCATTTTTGGATGATTTAATTGTTACATCTATATTCACTTATTCATGTAATCGAGAGAGGCATAACTTGTGATATCTTTGCATTATCTTGTTGGTTGAGTACATTAATTCTTCTTAGTAATCAAAAGAGGCTAGTTGAATTATTGATTAAATCTAGTTAGGAGGATAATCTAGAGAGGTTTTCCTAAAGACCAATCCACTACGCATTCTTGAATATCTTCACGTGCTTAAATTGGTTCATCTTGTGAGTTTAAAACCTAATGAGAGAGGAGTTTTTGCTGAACCTTTGAACTAATAATTGAGTGAATTCGGGAGACTCACTTGAACATTAGAAGTAAATTATCTAGAGTTAGATCCCAAACAATTATCTTGAACTTATCCTATCAAAACCCTATATTCTCCAACTGATAACTTTCTTTGCTTATCTTTGTTTCGATTGTCATTAGTCAATAACTCTATATTCTTAGTTAATTTTAGTTATTAATCATATAAATCTCGATTGTTGATTCTACTGGATAGCAATCAAGCTAGAAACTACGAAAATACATTTTAACTCCAATCCATGTGAATACAATATTATACTATATTATCTTTGACCAGCAAACATAATTAAAGTGGTGTTTTGCGCTCGTCAACGGGCGAGCTTGATTACCCCCCTTGGAAGATTCGGGGGCTGTAAACTCGGAGCAGATGGTCGATCGTGAACCGAGACTCCTCCGTGTTGTTAGTGAAGTGACATAGAAGGGTCACGATCCTCTAAAAAGACGGATGAATCTGCCCATGGCAGATTTTGTACCTCTTACAGAAAACGAGGATCACCGTTTCCACCGGACTGAACATGAAAGGATACGTGTAAACACTCAGATATCCTTCCACTTGTGTCGTGATGCCCTCATCGGGGCTGGTAATGACTATGTCTTTGCCTTCCCTTTGCAGTCCTCTCTAACCGCCTGGAGAGTCTCCTTAGGGATGGAGCAAATATACCTCCACGCCTCCTCACTTCGGTCTCCTTGTGCGAAGGCTTTTTCGACCTTGAATTCGTTGTCTATGGAGCAGCCTCCGGAGATGAATTCTATAAGCGGAGGTCTTGGGGCTACTACAGGGAGTGTTGCCTCGGAGCCGGTGTTTGAGAAAGAAGTCGAAGGTGCTGTATTTTGGGTTACCGATTTCGAAGTCTTAGCCATCTTAATCTGAAAATCTGAAGGTTTGAAGGTTGGGTATGAAGGCTTGAAGGAAAAATATGACGATTTGAAGATGAGAGATGAAGATACGAAGATGTAAATAACAAGTTATGAAGATTTGAAGGATTGATGAACAGATGGAAAACTCGAGGGCAACTCAAGAAGGTTCGAAATCAGAAAGTAAAAAAAAAAAAAAATCGGAGCTTTTATAGGGAGGGAATAAAAAATGCCTGACGTTTCACATTCGGTAACTGCCGAGAATGATCAACCGGTGGCTAGCGCGTGTCCAAAATTAGAGCGACGTGACTGATGGAATGTTTTAGCTCGTCAACTTGCTTGTGGTGTATGACGGAAGGAACCAGGGTCAATTAGTCACTTCTCATCGTTCCTATAAATCTACTCTCCAAGAAGTGAGGGGACTATCAATGCACGGGTAAAATCGGAGATAAAGTTACCCCTAATTTCACGATGAAGAAACGAGGAATAGGGTGATTCGTCGCTGACTTGGGTAAAACCGAGGGTTCCAGCAAATCGGAGCCCGGGGTAGACGAATGACACGTCGAAAATCGAGCATGGTCAAACATGAGAAGAGTGAAGCTCGAGTAAAACGAAGAAACGGGATTAAATGAAAGACAATTAAAGAAGGCAAATGACACTACAAAAAACTTCCTTATTACGACAGTTATTTTTGCTTATAACGGCGGTTTCGAACCGCCATAATCTGCATTTACGGAGGCTTTGGGAAACGCCACAATACCGTGCGCCAAATATTTATTAGGGCAGTTTTAATATAACCGCCCTAGTATGTAGCTAAAAACAACCACAATTACATTGTTTACATATGGCGTTGTTATGTTGTTTAATATGGCAGTTCTTAACCGCCATAATTGAAAATCTAAAACTGAATTTCTATTAAATAATATTATGACCATTAATTCCAATCATTAGTAATATAACAGTTTTTCCATTCCACATTTACATCCTACGGCACTCCATACCCTAAAATTTCCATAACATATCATACTGAATTTTAACACATAATATAAAGGATTAAACAAGAAAATTATTTATTAAACAATTAAACAAATTAAATATAGTTACTCCAAAATTACATTATCTAATGTATTTCTATTTCAAAGAGTAATTCATTACAACAACATTCAAGAGATTCATAACTAATCCTAAACATGATTTCTAATTTTTACACGCTTAATATTGTAGATATTTTTGACCCAATTGATGGAGGAGTAAATTAGATGCCTGCAAAACAAAACAAAATAAAAAGAGACAGTATTACAGGAAAACCCACAATAACTAAAAAATTGACATCAACAAGAATAGGAACATAAAAGTCAAATAGCTTCACTGACAGTAATTTATTTATTCANAAGGAGTGCCACTTCATAAATTAGATGCCTGCAAAACAAAACAAAATAAAAAGAGACAGTATTACAGGAAAACCCACAATAACTAAAAAATTGACATCAACAAGAATAGGAACATAAAAGTCAAATAGCTTCACTGACAGTAATTTATTTATTCAACTGCATTCCAGAAAACTAACTTCAGAAAGTCAATGACGAACATATACTTCACTTCATGATCTACCTAAAACAGAATGACAGTTTCTGAAAGAGAGAGAGGCATCTTTCCTGTTGTGACTATAATATATTGCTTGATCTTTCCCCTCACCCACCCCCTCTATCTGTCACCCACCCATGACCTGTCACGACCCAAACTAACCACTATCATGATGGCGCCTATTGTGGAGCTAGGCAAGCCGACTCATTTCCAAAACAACCCGATATTTTTATTTCAAAGATAATTTCAAGGTTATTTCACATAAAACTTCCATTTAAAGAGTTCAAATTAAAGAAAAACAGAGGTGCGGAAAAGAAAACCCGACATCGGGGTGTCACTAGTCATGAGCATCTACTACAATCTGTCTAACAACATCAAGGCTAACTCAGCCCGAAAAATAGCTAAATACAACTAGAGGAAGATAAGAGGGAGAAGAGCAGGGGCTGCGATCGCCAAACAACTACCTTGCTATCTCCAAGAAAATCTGCAACCAGAACACTCAATAACCGCTACCGTGTCCAGCTACACCTGAATCTGCACACAAGGTGCAGGGAGTAACCTGAGTACGCCAACTCAGTAAGTAACAACAATAAATAAAGACTAAACAGTAGTGACGAGCAATAAAGCATATAACGTTCATATCAGGAAATCTCAGTAAACGACCACATGCTTTTAAAAATAAGGATTTGAATCAAATTATCTAGTTTAAACCCAGTTCCAGTAAAAATCATTTAAAGATATTTTTCCAACAGTTTTTCAAACAAAGGCTCAATGCAAAGGTGAGAAAAAAATGATGAAATCATAAACAGCCCCTCGGGCAAAACATCACTCATATACAGCCCCTCGGGCAAAGCATCACTCATATACAGTCACTCGTGCCACTCGGGTATACCTCACAATCACTTTTGCCACTCGGGCATACCTCACAATCGCTCATGCCTCCCAGTCACTCAGCACTCGGCACTCGCACTCAGTACGTACCTGCGCTCACTAGGGGTGTGTACAGACTCCGAAAGGGCTCCTTCAGCCCAAGCGCTATAATCTGCGCGGACAACTCACGTGCCAAAATAATAAAGTATGCTGCAGGC